>VZTA01028485.1:26219-134450 GCA_013398855.1 Mohoua ochrocephala
TTTAAAATTTTATTAATACTAATATCCAAAGACCTATCAGCTGCTGTGCAAGCCTTGGTTTCACAAATGATAGACCATTTACAGAGAACTCCCAGCATAGCAACACAATGCCTCTATTTGGATGTTGAGAATTCCTGCCAGCTCTTTTGCCTTTTCATAGGAAAGTTACAGTCATATGGTTCTTCCTTATTTGCTATTATATCTAAGATTTACGTAATTGTTGGTATGGATGCATAAATGCTTTATTTTTGTTAATGAACTACTGAAAAACAGAACCAGCATAGTCCTTAAACTTCCTCAGATGAGGGGAAAAAGAACCAAAAAGCTTTAGCCAATTTGAGTAAGTCTCTCTTACCTGGCAACAAGTTTGTGCTATTATATTTGTTTATTTCACTGCAATTGTGTCAGGCTCACTGCTGGACTTGATACACTATTTTTTTCTGATCAGATAGACACAATGTTTGAGGTTTTGAAAAGTATTTGGACTCATTTTTAATGGGAAGTCTTGGAGTATACAGAACAATATGCTAAGCCCAGCAGAGAGACTGCAGAGAGTGGTATCTCCTGCTCCTTATTAAGTTTGTCAGCCACATGGCAGGAAACAGCAAATTATGAATAGGTCCTTTCCAAGTGATATAGTCTATTAAGAGGCAAACAAAATCTTTCACACTGAGAGAAGAGAAAGCAAAAGAGATGGTGATTAAGGAGTTGCCAGAAAGAGGAGGACAAACCTCCTCCATGACACTCTCCATGAGGAAGAATACAACACAGAAGTATCAAATGTCAATAGTGATTGACCACAGGGCCTAGAAAAGTATCTAACTTCTCTATCAAAAAACGAACAAAACATAGCCCAAGCTGTAGGCTGGCTCACCAGGCTTTTGGAGACACAGCTTCCCCAGGGGAACAAAGCAGAACTGCGCCTCAGTATCACTGCATTTGCACAGTCATCCTTCACCCAGGTGGAAATTTCCTTCCCATAGGTCATAAGAGAACAAAATATTTCCAAGTAACCATTGTCAAGAGTATTTCCTAAAAACTTAACCAACAGGCTAAGCATATTATCTTCTCAAAGTGATTCAGTTACTGCTAAGCCATTCTCAAGCAAGAAACAAGAAATAGCAAGTCATCTTCCTTGTGCTTGTATAAAATGTGGTTACCAATTTTCACATTCATATGAAACACATTGTTCAGCGTGTCAAGAACATCATACTGAGCTTTGAGCATCTTCTGACCAATAGTGGTGCCTTACTAACATTTTACGTGAGAATGGATTCATGATTTACTGGTGGCTCAGCCAAACCCCTTAGCCCTACTGAACCTGGTTTACCGTTGGGGCACTCGATAACTGTACATGACCAAGCTGAGGACAAAGCACCTCTAGAAACTAGAGGAGAGAGAACACTGGGCCAGGAAGGACAGGATCTTTTCCTGAATGAGGTAAATTAGCAGTGAAACAGATGTAAGAAGTCCATTTCCTGATCTAGCCTCTCATTTCTATGCCTGTAAGGCATTTTGACAAATAGCAATTTGTGTTGCTAGGCTGTAAACCCAGTCACTAAAACTATTCCTCTTTTGGTGGATTATTTTGGTTTTCAGATAAGCACGACTTAGCTGCACTACCATAACTAAGGGGACAACAACCAGGAGCACAGAGGCAGAAATAAGTAGCCAGGAACAGCTATGCACAAATACTCCCTTAAATTGCTTCAGTGCTGAAAAACGTAATGCCACATCTTATCTGAGAGGCACAAATATATTTTAGAGGTGGAGAACATTTCTTGCCACACAGTTAGGCTGACACAAATATAAAGTTCCTGAATTTGAACTGGTTTACCTTGAAGTCGCCACTGAGAAAGAAAAAAATCAAATTGAGGGAGTTTCTCAGCCCTCATACATGTAGATGCCCTAGAAAATAGTTACATACCTGCAGCTACATGCTGCTACAAAAGAGCATCTGCCATTCCCACCTAAGCTTCTCCAGAATTACTACTGGCTGCTTTGCCACATTCTGGTGCTCCTTTATCCACAACTGTCTCCCAAAACTAAGTGCTCTCCAGTGCCCTTAAGTATCTGAATTAAAGTCTAAACATTATCTGAATCTATCTCAAACTGATTAGAGGGCTGGAATATCTCTCCTATGAAGACAAGCTGAAGAGAGTTGGGGTGGTTGGGCCTGGAGAAGAAAAGGCTCCAGGGAGGCCTTCCAGTACCTAAAGGGGGCTTATAAGAAAGGCATGAGAGAAATGAAAACAATTAATTTTCTCTGGAATTAAAGCAAGTAGCGTAAGACCTAGTCATTTCAGAGCTGAGACGGGACTGGAAGGAGTGGAAGGGATGATGCCCTGTTTCTTTAGTGGTAGCAGGTGATATCACTGCTGTCACTATTCTGGTCTTTTGTGCCACTACCATTTGTCCTTAGTTCACTAGCAGACAAAATTTATTCATTGTAAGATGCATCTGTGCAGTCACAGGCCAAGGGTGATGCGGAATTTTCCTGTGAGAAAAAGCAATGAGCCATGCAGAAGGCAGACACGTTTTCATTGCATCTCCAGCTTTCTGGGAAATATACTTCTGAAAATTCCCTTAAATATTCAAGCCACGCTTTGATAAAAAGCTAAACAAGCTTTGCTTTTCCTATTTTATAAAATACAATTATTAATAAGTTTCTATATCTGTCTTCACCAATCATGCACCCATAACCTTTCTATGCTACAATAAATGATGACAATAAAGAACAGCAAATGGCACCTACAAGAGTAATCATGTCAGACTATTTAGACACTAGTGGCTGAAGTATTAATTACTGTCTTCAACATTTTTTGTATATTTCTTTGTAAAATCTACATGAAAAAAATCACTTTTTGTTAGTCAAAATATGCTCAATTAATAGTCATTAGCACATTCAAATACATGTTCTTTTTAAGTGTTGCTTTACTATGATTTGCTTAAAAATCACATTTCTTTCTGCAAACTGGATAAGGGATGGCCGCATAGTAATTTTGAGCTCATTTCTTGTGAATTTCTGAACAGACCAGAAGTACCCATAGAGCGCACAGGCCAGTGAAACTGCAGACAAAATGCCTTTAGGTGCAAGAGGAAGGTGAGAGTAGATTGGGGGACAGGGAGAACGGAAGACATGCAAGGGTTTTATTGCATGATGAGGGTAATTATGGAGTATGACACTCTTACAGCATTAAAATATATACATACCTATTTTATGTTAATTTGATTGGGGTTTTGATGAGTCCATGTATGAAGGTTTGACTGGAACCCAGGCCTGCCTAAACTCTAGCCTTTACACTTAGGCTCTGGCTTTCTGCCCTGCTCTCTGGCTCCCTTGAAATGCAGCCGGTGTCACCTGCTTCTGCTGGCCATCAGCCCAAACTACTTTCTCTCTTCATTTTCACCTCTCCCACAGCAGGGGAACAGGTGGGAGGTCAGTGCCGTGACTCTACCCCTCATGCCCTCACTGCTTATCACCTTTCCTCTTGCGTCTTTAGCAAGAGAAATGAAACATAAACCAGATGCAAGGACAAAGCTGATGGATGTACGGCAGGAAATAACAGGCATGAAATGTTAAAATGCTTAGTAGCCGCCTTCTCCAGAGGCACATAAGCGGAGCCAGGAGCAGTCAGTGGTGCAACTGAAAAAGGGGTCCAGTACCAGCAGCCATAAGGATCAGCTCAGGAACTTGGCAAGGAGAAGGTAGAAGCAGAAGTGGGACGAAAGGCCTCTCAGGCAGATAAGAAAGGCAGTACTAAGTACAGGAGGCTGGCAGATTAAGGGAGATAGATATGGCTGAGAGGTAAGAACACAAGGGAAAATTGTTAGAAACATTTTTGGGGATGTCTTTGCCTCTAGTGGAAGAGAATAAAATGTGTGTGAAGATTTCAAGCATATGCCTACACTGTGCAATAAATTGCTGCAAGAAGTCCCCAACTCCCTCCTCCCAGATAGCACCAGATGAGCTAGTTCTGGCACCAAAGGCAGTACAGTAATCCCAGGCTCTTTAGGGCAGTCAGACTACTTACAGTAATCAAAGGAAGGGATAATTAGCCTTTGCTCAGTCATGCTAACACAGTTGCAATTTTTCTGGGTCATGAGATGCACACCATTGCAGCATCGTGCCACACTGGCACACCACATAGGTCTAGTGTCTCTGTCCTACAAGAACAATGCACATGCTCATGACTGTTTCCTTCTACCATTTGACACAGCTACAGAGAAACTGCAAATTCTGTGCAGATGATATCCACGGTACAAGGGAAGAAAGAAAAGTGAATTCAAATAGCCTAGCAATAAGATGTATAAAGACAAATCCCTTCCACTGATTTTGCTACAGCTGTCCCTGCTGATCAGCAGATACATATTGCCTCAGCTAACATCAGGCATTTTGTGTCACAAATGGCAAAGAAAACAACATGTATGGTACAGATTGCAGAGGCAGAGATAGCCGCTTAGCTCACCTCTTAGCATGGTCACTCTGAGATCAGTGAAATGATTTCTTCCTGAGCTCCAACCTGTCTAAACAATAAGAGAGACCTGCAAAGCCCTGGAAGGAAGATTTTTCAATGGTGACTGTGTGACTGCCTCCAAAATTGGACTGTATAACAGGAACAGCAAAATTCCACACAGC
Source organism: Mohoua ochrocephala (assembly GCA_013398855.1). Classification (NCBI taxonomy): domain Eukaryota; kingdom Metazoa; phylum Chordata; class Aves; order Passeriformes; family Acanthizidae; genus Mohoua; species Mohoua ochrocephala. Next base: position 30,859 of record VZTA01028485.1, read on the forward strand.
AATAAGTGCTGTGGCTGTGCTCAAGTCAAAGCAATCGAGAGTTTCATAAGCCAAGAGAAGTGAAAAACAGCCATGGTCTGTCCCAATATCAAGTGCATACTGGGACTGTGAGAGCACAAAGGTGAGCTGATTCAGCACTAGACCTTTGTCTGCGAGGTTAGGGTTGCAATGACTACAGGCTCCAGGCAGAATTCCACAGTAATTCAATACAACTGAATGTATTTAAGGTTAGAATACAGGAGAATTTCCATGCAGTTTCAAAAAGAGCTCATTGTGTCAGTGTTGTACTGAATACAGGGAAATTACAAGTAAATATTGCTTTAATGAAATGCTTACAATTAAAATTAATGTGTTATGCAAGAGAGATATTATTGGACTAACGGATAAGAGTACCTTTCCCTGGGTGACTGATGATGCCTTCTTGGATAATATAAAATGGAATTTAATAATGGTTGATTTCACATGAAACTAATTTTACATGAAAAAACAATGGATGAAGTGACAATGTATAGCTACATATATGAAATGCAGAATATCCAAATTTGAATATCAGGGAAAATTTTTATTTTCCTTATTCTATACACACTGCTAGAATAGATAATTGATCCATCTAAAATGGTACTATTCTTTAGCTAACATCAGATGCTTCAGAGAAAGGAACTCCTTTGCCCCAAACAATCCTTCCAGCCATGCAAGCATTTCTACACGTCATAATGATAATTAAACGGGCTCCTGCATCGTAACTTCTAACTCCTACAATTTCCAACTTTGGCTATGTACCTACTAATGAAAAAAATATTCATACAGCAATATCTAAAAGATCTTTCCGAAGTATATGTAACAATAAAACGAGGGAGTCAAGCATCATTTCTCTTCACTTCTTTTTCTCCCATTGAGTAACTCGTTTTGCAATTTCTGTATCACAATAAAATAAAAATAAAATAGTTTTATTTTAGTTAAATTAAGCCATTTCAAAGAATAATTAAATATAACAAATACACCAAATGAATACCTGTATCAGGTCCTGTATACTGCAATGAGTTGCAAACATATGATACTAGTGACATTTTACGTTCTAATAAGCTTCTCTTGCAAACATGGCATGTCTGGGCTCTTTAACAGGCCGATCTTTTATTGGCTTAGAAAGAAGGAAGGTGTCAATCCAGACACAGACTTTCTTTCTTTCAAAGCATTGGTCAGCAGATGGTAGAAAAAGCAATTCAGATCCTCAAAAGGACCTGATGTTCTTGTTTTCTCTATTTTAGGATGCAAGTCCTGTTATCACTGAACAGAATGACACTTGCAGCAGGTACAGCTGACACATGGAAATATGTTGGATCAGTCTCACTAATAGGATCTATGCATTTGCTAGAAAAATCAAACAAATATGGACCATTTGGACAGGCAGGTTCAGAACCTTACTCACAGTCAATTTTCTGTGTGAACATTTGCAAGGAAAGATACCAGATGGCTTAGGCGTGTATTACACTGACATGTACATAAATGTGCATGGGTATATATGAAATAGGAAGAGCTGTGACCAAATTAGGGCACTAAATTACATATGTGTAGGACAGGGCAGTGACAAAAGGAAAGAAACCCTGAAAGATGGGGAGAAAGAATGATAGTACTGAATAAAATATGCATTATACATTAGCTTTTCTTTAAGGCGGCTAGGCTCCCCACATACATATACCGAGTTGGGGATTTACATGAGAAGTTCACTTTAACACTGTGAAAATTATGTGTTAAAATACTCCATACACTGACTGGAAGACTGGCTTCATCGATCACAGGTGCTGATATTAAAATTTCTGGTGGGAGTTTCATAACTGATGAATTGCTTCACTGGGATTCACTTTGCCTGCCCAGCCAAAGCAAAAGTGCTATAGCAGCAGTCACCACCACAGAAGGCTGGTTAGAAAGAAAAGTGACAGCGTCAGAATTGAGAAATGAGCAGCACCCATGCATGGATGTATTGGTAGGAAAACAGTAGGAAGAGAAGGAAAGAGCGCTTACTGATAGAACAAAATGTAAGTCATCTTAAAATACGCATTTAAACCGACAGACAGATCCCAGCCTTCCTCCCACAAGAATCCTGAGGTCTCTGTACCCACCACCAAAGTCTTAATGGAATCCTTAAAAAGAAGAATTTTTTTTCTTTAGAATGGCAATAAGGTATATTTTGAAAGAACGCTTTACTGAGAAAAGTCAGAGTAAAAGAGCACACCTGCTTCGTATTAAGAATCTCCTCTGTAAGTGTACTGGGTCCAGACAGGACAGAATTAATTTTCATCATAGTAACTCATATGAGGTTTAGGTTTTTGACCAAAATTATACTGGTAACACAAATATATTCCAGCTTTTGCTGAAGAGTGTCTGCACAGCATCAAGGCTGCCTTGGTTTCTCAATCTGCCCAGCAGCAGATAGGGCAGGGTGCAATAGGTTAGGAGGAAGATGTCCCAAACTAACCAAAGACATGTTCCACAACATGTCGCATCATGCTCATCAATAGTAGGGAAAAGAGACAGTTTAGGAAGTTACATATCTTTTGTTTGGGAACTGGGCGGGCATCGGGCTACCTGCGGGAGGTCGTGAGTGATTGTCTTTGCATCACTTTTGTTTCCCTTCTCTCTTCTATCACTTCCCCTTTACTTATTAAACAATTCTTTTTTTTTTTGTTGATCCCAAATTTTCTTGCTTTTAATCTTCCTTCTCTCTTTCCCCATCCCACTGAGGGTAGCAGGGGGAAACTGAGTAAGCATTTGGTGCGGTACTTAGCTGTCCACTGGGGTTGACCCACGATAATTAAGAAAATGGCCAAGAACAGGTATTCTGCATCTTGAAGGGATTTTGTTTGTTTCTTATAGTTTAACCTATTAGCTTCAAAGGAGATTAAGTTAAATTATTAAAAAACCCACCACATAATGTGGTGGAACCAGAATATCCAAGAAAATGGCTGTCGAGCCTTACATCTGCCTAGCAGTTTCTACAGATGATATCTAAACAGACTTGGTGGTGCTTTCACTGTTAGCTACTGGAAGGTATTTGAAGTAAAATTCCAGTATGTTTATACTTCACCTTCTGTTCCCATTTCATTAGCTTCAAGCTCTATTTCTCTGTTACCTTTGTATAGGAACTGATTTGTTTGTCTCTTGAGCTCATTGATGTGCCTTTCTTGAAACAGCCTGTCTCACTGCCCATTCCCCCTGGCCTGCAGGGAGGTTTTGAGACATGACCTGTTAGCTCGGTTTGGCTACTCGTTGGGAAGTCTCTGCTGCTATCAAGCCCGAATCATGCTTATTATGACTGCAACTACTTCAAAGACCTCCTGACTCCTTTCTAACAAGTCTGAGCAAAATTCAACTCTGATGCAGCTTTCCTAGAGTCATTTTGAATTACAGCAGGAACTAAGTGGATTCAGCCTAACTTTTCACATCTATTGCCTTTCTGGCACGCTGATGAGCCAGTGATCATGTGTGCAATTTTGGCCAACCTGGCTACACAAGATCTGACTCTTGCATGGCTTTAACTGAGTGTGTCTCTTTCCTTCCTGACTAATGAGTTCTCATGAACAATTTGTATGACCAACTTCTTCTAAGTTGAAGGCTTTTATTCTGCTATTTAATTGATGAGAAGTCTCAAGAGTTATTGCTGTGGAGGGCAGTAAAAGTGGGATTTCATGGGCCTTATTTCCTTATGAAACCAACTTAATATTTTAAGTACTGGAAATGCAGAGTTAAACAGAGACAGGAAAGAGGGCGAGTTTAACACTGCATTCTACTTAAACTGTATGACATGCCAACCACCTAAGATGTATAATCTTTAATATCTGTCTTTTCCTCCACCCTTCCTCCTTATTTCAAGGATCTCATTTTATAGGATTTGAATGAACTCAAATCAAAGCAAAAATGCTTCCATTTAAAAGTCTCAGTGAATGTTCAAGCTTAAGATCTAGGTTTCTGTATTGCTTCTAATAACTTTTTGATCCAGGCCTCAAACTCTGTGAATACAATAATCTCTCATGAATGATAAGAATTCTCTATGAATTGTAAGAAGGAAACTTCTGAACTCATTGCAACTCTATAATTCTTGCTTATTATTCATAAACATCATGAGTTCCAGTATGTGGCCATACGATTTCAAAGGCATGATGAATGTAAATGGAGTATTTTTTTCACAAAATATAATACGGTAGTGTATTACCAATCATTGCAAAATCATACAACCTCACTGGAGAGACACACCAGTTCAAGTGAGCTCTGGGTTATCATGGGAAAGGGTCAGTGAAGAACAGAGTAATCAGAACTGGCACAGTACTTCTGCTGAAGAATGCAGAGCAGTGTGGCACAGTGAACAGAACTCAGAGGTTTAGGCAGTGCAAGTTCTGGTCTTATTTTCGCAGATGAGTTCTTGGGTTGCTATTGACAAATGAAATGCCTGTTTCCCCATAAATTGAACATCTAACATACAGCTTTTAGTATAAAAGACATTAATACATTCATTACTGCAAAGTTTTGTAAAACATACTTTCTCAGGACATATCTAGAGCCATCAGGCAAGCTTTATAATATGATTCTTCATCGGTCATCAAAGCATGGAAAGATAAAACTGTTGATGCTAAAATCTTATCTCTTGCGTACTACCCCTTCAAACACTATTTCACCCGAAAAAAGGAAATCCTATAGGACACTCTTTGCTTTTCTCTGGAGATGACAGGCATTTAGTTTTGAGCAAATCTACATGACTCTTCACATTTTTTATATACTTTAAAATGTTTACCATGCTCATTTTCAGGTGTCTTATCCTCTGGTAAAAGTTTCTACTCAGTACCACTGTCGTAAATCATATCAAAGCAAATTATTTTTATTGTGAGCACCCAAGCCAGCTGGGGTGCATAATGTACCTGACTGAACTGTGCCCAGCTGGAAATTGGGAGTGCCCAGGCACTAGTAGAAAGTTTTCTGCTGATGCTCATACTACAGTGCCCATGAAATGCAATAGTAACTTGACAAACAAATCTTCCCAGGCCCAGCTGCTGAACTTGGTATGTAAGGTCCTATTGCACACCCTTCCTTGCAGAGGCCATCTTTACCATTTACTATAAACTGTCTTAAATGGACCCTAAAGACCTGCCATGACAGCTGCTGGCCTTTATCATATATGCTTGAGATGACAACTTCCTGGATAGAATACTAAAAGACAATAAGCAGTTGAAAGTCTATATATAGAGAGTAAGGTCATTTACTGCAACAGTGCCATGGATTCGTAAAGGGGCCAGGGTGGCTACAGGACAGTAATAGCTGCATTTATGTGCCCTAAACCCAGTAAATATAAGTGCCCTAGTAAGTGTCCTGACTTAACAGTGGTGAATATTTGTCACTGTCCCTTGACTTCACCTGGACTGTATCTTCCAATCGAAACAAGGCTACTCATTCAATGATCTAGAAGCTCTGTTGACAAAGTTGGTGCAGAAATGCAGTATTAAATAGTGCTCACTTTAGTCAGCCAGCTAAAGAGTTGATAAGCAGGAGATGCAATTAAAAAAATATACCTAATTTGACTAGTGGAGCCATTAGCATCAAAACAGATAATTTAGCTTGTTAAATGGTCTGGTTAGTCCCAGACTTAAAATTTGTGTCAGTAAGAGTAAGTCTGTATATAAGCAAGCCACATTTTAAAAAATCAAGTAGCACTGTAACTGAAGGCAGTATCCTTATTTTTTTTCAATATGGAAAAATGGGGTCAGATGAGGGAAGTCCAATTGCCATCTGCCAGCAGAATATCTGACTTGCCAAAGAGAGGTTTTAAGAAAATTGGTCTCAATTAAGATTATCAGTTTTCAAATGCATTGCCTGTCCTCTTGTACTTGTCATCTGAGAAAGGTATAAAAGACCATTAATACGTATTTTAGGTTTTCATCACGTTAGACTTATCTTGTTTGAAAAGACCAGCTACAAACATATTTTAATTTAGAAAAGCAAAGAGGTAGAATCAGAACCTAAACAGAAGCCAGATCTATACCTAGATTTTCTTGGCTTTACTGGTTTTGGCTGAGATTATATTCATTGTCTTCATAGCAGTTCCTATGGGGCTGTGATTTGGATTTGTGACCAAAACAGTGTTGCTAACACAGGGATGTTTCAGCACTGCTGAGCTGTGCTTGCACAGCATCATGGCCTTTTCTGTTGAGGACGCTGGGGGTGAGCAAAAGGCTGAGAGAGGACACAGCCTGGACAGCTGATCCCAATTGGTCAAAGGGATATCCCATGTCATATGACATCATTGTCAGCAATAAAACCTGGGTGAAAGAAGAAAGAAGGGGGAACATTCCGAGTTACGGTATTTGTCTTTCCAAGTATCTGATACGCTTGATAAAGTCCTGCTTTCCTGGAGATGGCCGAACACCTGCCTGCCCACGGAAGTGATGAATTAATATCTTGTTTTGCTTAGCTTTTGACATTTCAAGTTTACATCCATCTTCACTATAATAAAAGCCAAACATTTTCATTCTTTCACAAAACAGGATTTGCCTTACCGGAAGTAAACAGTACTACTCCTGAAGATGTGTTTGAGATGGCCTGACAATATGATCATGGCCCAGTGAATGTCATCCTAAGTGACCTGTGTCACAGCTGTACTGCTGCTCTCCCTTCAGCCCCAGTGTGAAAAGAGGCCTGTTGCGGTGAGCTGGGAAGGGGAGGTCAAAAAAGGGATTAAGGACCATGATTTGGTCCAAAGAAAGCCTCTTGGTTTTCAGGAGAAAGCCTCGCCACCTACTCATGCATATTCATGTACCCGTGCAAGCTGTAACCAAATCCCTCATGCCTGCCCCTCTCTCCTTATTGGTTGGTTTGTAACACCCGCTCTTCTCTCCCTCTCTCCCCATTGGCTGTTCTGTATCACCCCGCCCCTTCGGGATCCTCTTATAACCCCCTGCCAAACGGAAGTCTCCCTCTCGGTTCCTGGGTCGCCATGTGGATCCTCTCCTTTCCCGGGGGTTTCACGAAATAAAAGCTATGGCGGCCAGCCCGAGGGCCACCTCTCCACCTCTGGGGCGCCTTGTGCCATCATTCGCAGGGAGGTGCAAGGCCCACAGCGGCCATGAGTGGGGACAGCTAGCTAGCAGAGGTGCTGACCTCGCCCGGAACTCTGTGGAGACGGGGTTCTGAGGAACACGCAGCAGCTTGTCCCACTCAGCACCAGAACCTGCGCAGGCGCATTTTTTAAACAGAGGTCAGATAAGACAGACCAAGGGAAAAATTGCATCAGTTTTGTCCAGACTACTTAGCCTTAATGAAAAGGCAAACTGTAGTTCTTGCTGCCAAGTTCATCTATCTTGCTGAGGTGTATAATTACAGTCTGGAGTTTCTGACTATGAACCAAGGACAGCAGCTGTTCCCTCCATGATCTTTGTAAGCACCCAGCAGAGCTGTAAAATGTCCAATCCAAAGCACACCTGGGAGCATGCTTTCTCCACCCTATCCCACTGAGGAAGGGTTTGTATGGGACTTATTACTGACAGGTCTAGGATAAGGATAAGATCACATAATTAGTACATTATTGGATACTCTGAACAGAGGGATCAAAATAGGAGGCTCCCTATGCCATGTGCTACAGATAGCATCCAGTAAGTTTCTGAAGTGTCCCAAATAGGAATGGATCCCACTGAGATACACACAGTCACTGTAAGTGTTTCATCCTCTCAGAAGCAATCAAGTCTTTCCAGTGGTTTTAGTAACAAACCATCCACAGTACAATTAAGCCCTATCTTCCAGGAAAACATGACTACAAAATAACAGAGCAGCTAGCAAAACAAGATTTAGGCTGGTCTGCTGTCCTCAAGAACAAGAGACTATTTATCTCCTTCCAAACTTCTGGAACAAATTCTAGACCAAGAGGAAATATTAAGATTCTTATTTCTTAGAATTTGCAGTACTTTTTCCAACTAACTTTTCAGACATACTCTATGCAAACTTAATGATTTATTATGATAAAGTACATCTAGGTCATCAGCATATGTATTTTTGCTACTAACACCGACTCCAAATACAATCTTTGCTGTTGTCTGGATACTTGATAAAAATCCTCTGCTCAGACTAATCTCACAGTGGCATTTTTTAGTCTTTCATGAGTCTCATCAGTTAGACACGTTAAATAGATTCAATCTTAACATATCCAATTATATTTTTTATTTTAAGTGTTTGCATTGAAAGTGCTACCTCCACTGTGAGGTAAAGGAAATTTCATGTGCATGAGAAAATGGTGATGATAATACTACATGATTCAGTGCTTGGATTCCTCCTAGTGTCAGCAGTGAAAATCCCACTTACATTTGTTACTTTTTGGGTGCATTTAACTTATATATAAACATCTATCACTGCATACATTTATGTCCATTTAATTATTACTTCTTCATTCATTATATATCTTAACACAGTCTGTGAAGCTAATATATATCTGAACAGATTCTTCCAACTGTGTATTTTTGTATACATAGCTGAAGTACAAAAATGCCCCACTGTATACAGATTGTGAGAAGAGCAGCAACTTAGACAGTCACTGTTGAAAAAGAATAACCACATTAAAATACAAGGGCCTACCAATTCCAGAATTTGCTTCCTGAAGTTGCCAGAAGGAGACTTGTAACCCTTGGGTAATGTCAAATATAAGTTAGGAATTGATAATTTACAAATATTTAAAATTACAAAGATATTTCTTCTCTCTTTCTGTTGGTCTTGACTGTTGTGATTGTAAATATTATTCTTAACTAAATAATGGATAATAAACTGATATCTTTCAACCATGTACTCAATTTCTTTATAAAGGCAAGTCCACTTTACTGTATTGGCATAGCTACAACTGTGAATCTACACATAGATATGATTGTGTGATTGTCTTCATTAAGAACAACTGATTTTTTTCTAGAACCAATGTAACGCTTTGTACAAAAGGCTCTCACTTCTCACTATTCTGTTTCACAGAGACAAGCGGTCTGGTTCACTGTTTCTTTTTTTGTTTTCTGGTTTGAATTAAATCTGTTTCATAAAAGTTTACAGCTGCTATTTTTTCTCTTCTGTATTCCTGTAGCTGTAGCCTTTGGTTTTGACCAAGATTCTGCTACCATGATACTTGCAGATGTACCAGAAGTCTCCTGTGCATTCTTCCCTCATTCCTTTTCTACCTCCCTTGGATTGACGCTTTAATGTGTATACTGCAACTGTTATTTTATGGATATACCTGAGAGGCGTTTTTGCATGTGCTCTTCAACCATCACTTTTCCCTCAAAGCTAGACTAAGCTGAAACCTTAGTAAAACGACAAGCTAAAAGTAGTTACACTTTAATTCAGACAAAACAATATTTATGTAAGATTTTTCATTTCTGAAACACATCTAGTGCTTATTTAGGCCTTCTTTAATCAACATCTTCTGAACTGCACTTTGAGATCTTGGGTTTGTCCTTGTTAGGCTGAATCTGTTCAGAAAGAACTACAAGTCTACTTCTATATTACATTTTCTTTTATCAGTCTAAATTCAGATTTTAGGAATCTCTTTTTCTCTTCCCCCACCCCCATCAGTGATATAAATAACATTCCATAGCATCACCTTAACTGTTTGAGGAGTTTATCCTCCCACATCAACCAGAAGTTTGCCTTTAATTAGTATTTCACAGTAGGACACAGAAGAACCTCAAAAGTAAAGCACTGTGATCTTCACAACATTTATCAATATTCTGGATATCAACATTATTTGCTTTTGTTTGGGGATCAGTAAGCCAAAACCCATCCATACTATTCTGTCATCTAGATCAACACCTTTGAGGCATCACAGGACTATCGCAACTGCAAAGCACAATGGAAGATATTGCCCAGAGAAGGATGCTGTTCCCTAGAGCAAAATGTATCATGAAATTCCTGAACTCTTGACTTCTCTGAGACACACCAGTGGTGCACATGGACACAAAACAGTACTGTAGTGTTTCCAAAAAATACCTCAAGGTATAAATATTCTCTTTTAAGTGGAAAATAATATAACACTGATAATTCATTTGTCGGAAATTTCTTTTACATACTTGCTTTGAGGAAAGTGATTCTGATACAGAGGTAATTCCAGAGAGACGCAATTCTTATTTTCCATCAGCTTTACTCATCTGCCACCTTCTACTCAGCTTGAGTCATTCTGACCACTGTTATCAAGATCAAGACAGGCACGTGTTGTTAGTGTCAGGTTTTGGTAAACTCCGTGAGACAGGATAATCCTCATAACAACCTGCCTATTCCATATAGTGAAATCTGACTGTGACATTCCACAGATTTGTACTTGAACAGATGTCTGAACCTCACGATGAGAAAACCTGCTAAGAGAAGAGGCAGACAACTCAGCAGTTCTTGACTTTGGACCTTGTTTTAGCCATAGAACATGAGGCCTTTGAAAGCTGTGAAAATTGTATTATATTTTAAATAGATAGCAAAAGAGAAGTTAAAACAGCCTGCAGTTAATAGACTGTCGCCAGGCCCTAGTGCTCCAATAGAAGGCAGTCTAAACTGTGCATGAGTTGATTAAGACCCTTTCAAGAAAATAAATTGTAGGGTTTTTTTTAACCCTCTTCTGTCATTTAGAAGTTGAAACCAAATTTGCCATTTTCTGATTTTCCTTCCACCTCCCATCACTCCTTGCATTTATGCAGTATGCAAAGGTGATGCCATTCAGAGCTAACGCTCTGCTTTGAACGGGGGCCCAGGTCAGCTTTTACTACCTCATTCACTATTAATTTCTACTGTGGGGTGGGGGTGAGGGTGGTCCTATCTCCCAGCTGCTCAACTGAGACTACCATATCTTTTCTATTTTTTGTCAACATTTCTCTAGTTATGAAACTTGAAATAATGCACTGAACAGCTTAGATTTAATCCTTGTCCACAAGGCTTGACACAGACAATGGTCATAGAAATAAATTGGGAATACGACTTATGGGGCCTGTAGTATCAACCAGTTCTAGCAGAACAGCAGAGCTAATAATGTCAGGAAAAACTGAATTTCACACTGAATGCATGAGTTAAAAATATAGAGGAAATTCGTCTCTGGTAGACACACCAAGGATAAATTTTGGCATTTCTGTCAGTAGCAGTTAGCTTTTTGGTTCATGAGTAAACAGAGATGTCATGTATAATGCCTTGAAGAGGTAGTGGAGTTAAAAGTTAGGTTGAATGCAGGAATTTCCTACAGAATGCTTCTGGTCCACGTTCTCTCTAGTTTTTTAACAAGCTGAGCAACTGGAGATCCCAAATGAGCACAGGAGTTTTGCTAGTTTGTCAAAAAAAACCCCTTACAATTTCACACATTTAAGAACATAACAGCAACAGTCATTTTTACTGTATGAAATCCTCTTTTCAATTTCCTACCTACCTCCACAAGTCAACATGTCCCAGATTTCCTCTCCCACCTTTCATGAGGTGATTTGTGCACCCATTGCCAGAGCTCGTGATTTTACTCATCTGTTCCAAGGTTCCTGAGCTGCTGCTACTGGCAGGGAAGGAAATCATCATTGCTGGTTTTCCACTTTCCACATCTCCCTTCCCGGTATTCTTTGCACTGTACAGCACGTTACCATCCTTTTCACCCCTCTCTTTTTGTGTTATTTCAATGTTTTCTCCCAATAAGCTTTTAACTCCTTTTTCCTTCTTCTCAGTACATCTTTGCTTCCTTTAAAGGACACTTTTGTGTCCTTCTAAGTCTCCCCATTTCTCCTGCCTTTACCTAATTAACCACTCATTATTATTTAGTAGGCTACTGTTGGAATCCCCTGTGCAACACAGAAGCTGCCTCATTCTTCATGACTGCTCCATAAAAATAATTTTGCCACAGTTTATGCCTGTTCTCTCTAATGATCCAGTTCTCACCGAAGTCAGAAGGAACATTTCTTCTGATGTTTAAAAGGGTGGTAGATAGCAGTCTTATCTTTTTTCTATTTCAAATTCTAAATGCTCATTCTAACTTTTTTTTTTTTTTTTAAGTCTTTAATTTAATCCCTGGTGACAATAAAGATGACTATCATTAAACAGCATTTTTAAAAAATATGACTGACATTAAAAGTAAAACTAAATTTAAAATCAGCCTAATTTCCTACCAGCTATAATGTTACACAATTTATACAGATTTTAAACTTTATCTCAAACATGTACCAGATGCACCCAAAATTGTAACTGTTTTCTGTTTGCAAATACATATTTTTAAAATGCATCTATTTACCTTAACACATTATAGAGCAAAACTGGAATGTATGTTACCAATAAATGAACAAGGTTGATTACATTTTCAGTAATCATAATTATTTTGAGGCAATATTAAATTATTTTATTCCATAATTGGAGATTAACCATATGCCAGGTTTTCTTCTTATAAAACTTTGTGACAAAAATGGAACTACATTCATTTTTTAATGGTCGGAATCTCTGTCTCTGGTAATCCATTCTGGTTCAGTAGCAAAAAATAGGACAGCAGTAAAAAAATGTCATAAATTTAATCCATTACTTGTGACATGCATTGTAACAAGAACCAGAAATGGCAATTATCATGATAATTTGTACAACAATATGGTGGACTCAATCTTGTGACTATTTTACACAGATGAAATACACTGTAAGGCTCCAATCTCCAATTACCTACAAATCAACTTTAATGTGACTGCTAAAGGGAAACACTTATGGTAGTAAATTAAGCATGTGTACATTTGCCAAAACTTGAAAAAGCCAGTAATAAGGGTTAAAACACAGTAAAGAGAATTGATCTGCAAAGATTTATATTTCTGTTTTCAAGTCTTGCACCAATTACAAGACAATAGCCCTTATTCAGCGTCTATTAGTCCTATTGATTTCAGTGGAAGTTAGACACGTCAAGCTGTTCCAGCACTGGACCACAAGACCTTTGCTGCTCAGTATCTGGATTCAGCTCTGCATGAACATATATCCTCGCAAGGAAACTTAATCTTCTCGATCCCCTTGTCATCTCAAACCCTATTATAGGTCAAGACTTGCATAGTTTAACAGGAGACGTGCATAACTAAGATTAATCATTCTAACCTGGTCTTTCAAATGTGAAACATCCCAAGTCTCTATAAAACTAAGATATAATCCAAACGACTCACAAGTTTCCAAAAGACTAATACTGACAATAAGTATTTCAAAAGAAAGTGCTCTAGGCCTAAGTGAGGTATACAGTATGTACTGGAGTAATCTGTACCATTTTTCATTTGAAAATCAGTTGCTCATAATAACCTTGGAGGATCAGGCTGGAAGAAATCATATGTCATCATGTTATATCTACTTGTCCTAAATTTATGTGCTTCAAGGACCTTTTAGCACAGTGGGCTAACTTTAACAGACCTAAAACTTTACTCATAGATACTCAATTTCTCTTATAAATAAACAACATGTAGACCACAAGCATTCAAGTAAGAGAGAATAACATAGTTTACTATTTTTCTCGCTTTATTGACCTTCCTTTCCTGAACCAATCTGCTCATGTCTTAAGGAGACCAGCATCTCTCAGGTCCAAGAACAGTGGTGAATTCTAAAACCAGAAGTTTTGAAAATTATTTTTGAAAGAGAGCTTGCAAGTATGTCCTTCAGAAAAGACAAAATCAGTGACTATAACTGCTTTTCTCTGACTAGATATTTATATCTAGTATGCTCACCACCATGATATTCAAGGATGGAACACAAAACTGTTCCACTCAGTAAAATCAGATAATCTCTATCGGATAGATATATGCTTTATAAATTATTCCTATGGGTTAGATCTCAATTTTCACTTGGTAATTAAACAGTTAACAACACCAGCGCAAGATCTAAAGAGAAGACACAGCACAGCAAAGGTAAAGGCTGTTAGGCTACATCTTTGAACTCTCTTAAGGACTTTGCAGTACTGGCATCACTCCAGAGCTTAATTTGATACATTCTGAAAGCCTCATCATCTTCTGCAGGGAAGAAACCTCTGACCATCACACTGTTAAATTGTAATGCTCTTATTCTGCCTTTCTGCGTCAGACTTTTTTTTTTTTTGAAGGACATGTGGATTGTTTATTTGGTTCAGAAAAGCAGATTATCTGGGGTCTTTGTACTCATTTCATGAAGGCCATTTTCCTTTAATATTACCACCAATAAAACCAGAGCTTGCATTTTTGCTGTTTGTAACATTTATATTAAATACCTGAAAATACATATTGTTGTTATTAAATATTGCCAATATGCCGATAATAAGTTGAGCACTAAACAAAAATACAAATAGCCCAGTGTGTCTGTCAGTAAGTAGTTCTGAAAGATGTGTCCCTAAGATTGTGTCCCTAAGACATAAGTTAGTGCAGTTTTTTTAACATGATCAATTATATAGCTATCAGTTATAAAAACATAAATTACACAAACTTTCACTGCTGATCAGAATCAAGAAAGAAGAAAAATATTTGAAAATATTTGAAATTAAGCAGAAAATATGTGAAGTAAGTGAAATTAAGTTACTTTGAGAAGACCTTTTTAATTAACATTTAGTGACGAAGAATCAAAATACCTGGAGTGTACTTTTAGTAGCCCACTAATGCAAGGTGTAATGACAAAAATATTTTTAAGACTGTTTTCCTTGTGACAGTAAGATGCTGATATTGTCTATTGCTTTGGAGGCATGAGTTTCCTTCCATAATGTTGTAAGCAGCATATGCAACAGAGACACACACGACAGAACAGAAGGTGCTACTGCCCTTACTACATTGTTTTGGTGTCACCTTTGTTCTCACTGACTACAGAAATAAACATATGTATTGGTATATAACTCAGAAGCTAAATTTAAAAAGAAATCTTAATTTGGGCAACAATACAGACTTCCCCTCATCTTATCTTGAATCACATGGAAGTATGTAATTGCACTTGCATGATGAAATAAAGTACACACACATATAATCAATCCCAGGTTCAGGCCAGGGGTATTTTTTTCTTTTCTCTATTACAACACCTCAACATTATGATATCAAAGGTCAGCTTTAAAATGTAGGTTACCTACAATGCATTTATCAATATACTTTACAGAAAAGCAGATCTCAATTCTCAGGTCCTAGTGTGGAAAATGTATTAGTCTTTCACCATAAAAACTTTTAAAGCTTGTAAGAAAAAAAGCAGTGTGTATTTCTCAAACATCCTGGCCAATGTGCAAAACTTGCGTGGTAAAAGAGATGCCTGGGCATCTCAGCACAAGGGAAGAATGCACCCACTGCTTTACAACTTTTTGGCTTCCCTTTCAATTAATTTCAAACAATTGGGAATGCTTGTGTGGAGGCAGACTAGATCGTTACCTTACCTTCTGGACTAGGTGTTTTGGTGAAGCTTTTTTTTCAAGGTACAAGCATTTTTACAAGTTTGAGCTAAGATCTAAAAGTTAAGGGTTCTTTCGTGGTACAAAGTTTTTTATAACTTTGCCATACCCCAATTACAAGAATTTTTCTTGTTTCTGACTCATATATCCATCTAGGAGACCTCCTTGGCTAAATCAGCATGAAGACAGCTTCTCAGATGGGAATATTTCACATGTGTCTATGTTTCAGGCTTTTTTAGGGCATCTGAGGACTAGGAATGAGGTAACACCAGCAGTGGCATCTGCCCTTTAAGCTCTCTTGTATCCTTTAGAAAGTCCTTTGTAGCACTTGGTGCATGTCCCCCTTGAATTCTGCACATCCAAAGTCCTGAATCGCTGGTGAGCCCCACATAAAGAGACCTGTCTGCTCCTCTCTTTCAGTTGCCTGTGACTTTTTCTGTGTGACAATTGGATATTTGTGTTGTGAAGGGAAGAAGAGGCAGAGGCCTCACTGAAGCCTAGGTAGGCACAGATTTACCACCACCTAAGCTAGGGTCACTGTCTCTGAACGGCACTAGTCATTCACAATCGGCATTATGTGTTCACAATGTCCTTTAAGTTAATCATTAATGGAATATGAAAGACCAACTTCCTGTCTCTACATCAAATTTACTAGTGACGCTAAAGAGATGGCACACCTACCTCTAGACCCTGTCCCAGCAGAGATCAAGGTTATCTTAACCTCCGGAAGACGGCCCGTGGAGCCAATGCACTGGGCGGCTGAAACCCAGTGGCGGCGACAGGACAAGGCCTGCCAGCTGTCCCCACATGACTGACTCAATGCCAGTCTCCCACAGCATTCTCCTGGAGAAGCTGGCTTCCCATGGCTTGGACAGGTGCACTCTTTGCTGGGTTCAGAACTGGATGGATGGCTGGGCCCAGAGAGCGGTGGTGAATGGTGACACATCCAGTTGGTGGCCAGTCACTGGTGATGTCCCCCAGGGACCAATGTTGGGCCCAGTCCTGTTTAATATCTTTACTGATGACTTGGATAAGCAGATTGAGTCTACCATTAGCAAATTCACAGACACAAAACTGGGTTGGAGTGTTGATCTGCTCGAAGGTAGGAAAGCTCTGCTGAGTGATCTGGACAGGCTGGATTGATGGGCTGAGACCAAAGGTATGAGGTTTAACAAAACCAAGTGCCAGGTCCTGCACTTGGATCACATCAACTCCCTGCATTGCTACAGGCTGGGGGCAGAGTGGCTGGAAAGTGGCAAAAGGACCTGGATGTGCTGGTTGACAGCAGCTGAACATGAGCCAAAGCGTGCCCAAGTGGCCAAGAAGGCCAATGGCATCCTGGCCTATATGAGCAATAGTGTGGCCAGCAGGACCAGGGCGGTGATTGACTCCCTGCACTCAGCACTGCTGAGGCCACACCTCGAGATCTGTGTCCAGTTTTGAGCAAATCCAGAGAAGGGTGATGAAGATGGTAAAGGGTCTGGAACAAGAGCTGAGGGAGCTAGGATTCTTTAGCCTGGAGAAAAGAAGGCTCAGGGATGACCTTAGCACTTGGTACAACTACCTGAAAGGAGGTTGTAGCCGGGTGGGGGTTGGTCTCTTCTCCCAGGCAACCAGTGACAGGACAAGAGGACACAGCCTTTAGCTGCACTGCAGGGAAAGTTTAGGTTGGAGATTAGGAAGAAACTCTTCACAGAAAGGGTGATTAGATATTGGAATGGGCTGCCCAGAAAGGTGGTGGAGTCACTGTCTCTGGAAGTGTTTAAGGCACTTAGTGGCATGGTCTAGTTGGCATGGTGGTGGTTCAGAGACAAGTCGGACTCAGTCTCAGAGGTCTGTTTCAACCGAATTGATTCCATGATTCTGTGAACACCAGAACCCATCCAATTTACACCCTGCATGTGCATTTACCCTCCGCCTTACTGTAGTCTTTGGAAGGCCCTCACCTATTTATTGGCAAGTTCGAGTACAACTTCAATGGATGTAGTCTCAGAAAAAAAAGTGATGCAAATCCAAACTGTAAGTACATTGGGGAGGTCATTCCTCTACGTCCACACCTGGTATCATAACTCCTAACTTACCTACTTAAAAGCTGAAAGGAAAACCTCTCTCACCATTCCTTCTAAATCTCTCCCTCTTCTCCCAACAATTACATCTCATTTTTCTCCACTAACTGTCCTCCAAGCTTAATAAACTTTTTCAGGCTGTACCACAAAAGGCAGGACAAGATCATATAACCCATGCTGAATTTCCTTCATACATTAATAGGATGCAACACTGAACACTCCTATCTGTCTGCAAGGGTTAGGACACACCTTATGGTGGAAATGGACAGATTCTCATCCCATGCAACTGCTAAAAAAGTAAGTTTTATAAAACACAATTTAACTGTACCCTGGGCTCCTCTGCATGAAGGCTTATGCCATCTCCACCATCTATATTCACATACATCTTTCCTTACCCATCTGTTCCTGTTTGGCCTTCCTCCAGCAGTCATGCTAAAAGTATGGCTCCGAACCTGTGAAAGCAGTGAGTAGGCACCACTGCTGTGCTCACCACCTAGCATGGAGCAAGAGACAGTTGCCCCAAGCACCTGCCAACTCTGAGTGCCTCACTGGAGGATGTCACCCAGCCACACTCCAGCATTCCTCCTCCCTCCACATGCTCCCCGGCTCTGATGCCAGATGCCTCTGCTCTATCTTGCAAACACACTCTTGGTCCAATCACTCTTTTCAGTGTCATCTAAGGATGCTCTTTTACATATCAGAAGCTAAGAGCTTGACCCAGAATGAGGGTGTACGGTGATGGCATTTGTCTTCTGGGCTTAGAGAAGGAAAGGATAAATTTAAAATTAAAATGTCAGTACATCTAGAAAATTGCCCTACTGGTTTTGTTTTAAAATGCTTTTAAGAAAACAAATACTACTCACTGCCAGATACAAACAGTGTTAACAAGTAGTAATATTTTAAAACATATAATTATACAATAATTTCTTATTCAAGGGCTCTTGGGCAAATGCAACAATGTGAGATTGGAGAAAGGCTTGTTTGTGGAGTATATCTCATCTTTGTCCCAATTTTGTCTTGTGTAATCAACACCTAAAAACTGTATGCCTTTTATTTCTCTTCCTGGTATAGCCTTGCCCCCAGTCCCTGAAACTGGAAGAACCCAAAAAGACTCACTAATGTTCTGCTGTTTCTCATTGTCCAAGTTGTGCTGCTTCTCATCATCTGACATTTTAAAGTCTTTCCCAATAGTGCTGGAGTAGGCTCTTGGAACAAATACAAAGAAGTTTGTGTCATCCAGGGCAGCTGGAGAAAAAAACTAGCTGAAAATCTAGCTGAGATCTAGTGGGTGTCTAATAAGTGATGGTGGTCTCAGGTTGGGAGGAGCACGTGGTCTGGTGTCTAGGCAGACCACACTGGAAGTGGATGATGGAAACCCAGGACCACCAGCAGTGTCTTACTGGAGGCCTAGGACTGTGGTTTATCTGACACTGGCGGGAGATGCCTGACTGTTCCTGGATGGTGTCCCTAACCAAGCTGGTGATATGGTACCTGTACTAGAAGTTCTCTGTTACTGCACAGAGCAAGAGAACCTTCTGCCTTTCAATCTTCCAGCGAAGTGTATGGTTATCCAGTGAAAGCCTCTTCCAGCATGGCATTTTGCCACCTGCATGCTAAATGTCAGCCTCTTGGAGACGTCCTGGAATACTGAATGCTTCCCCGTGCCAACCAAAAGTTGCCCTTCCTAACCTTGTGTGTTTCTATTAATTTCCTAATCCCAAATTAGCTGCTTCCCAACTGCCAGCCCTACTGGGCCATGCAAACAAGTTATTTCATACTTTAAGGAAGTTTTTTTGCACGAGTTTGACAAAGTTGTGGTACTGACAGTTCTCCAGTACTGGTCCCAGACCTGACACTGCAATACCACATCACTGTAAAGGACAGACATGAAATTTCTGCCTAGATCATGGGATTTTTGAAGAAGGATACCATGCATGAAAATATCAAGCGTCATATGACAACCCAGTAGCACGTCATGCCAAGTGGTCTTGTGCTGGGAACCTCAAGGGGCTTTAAATTAAGTCCATTGAAAGGTAAAGAAGGGTACAGAGGAGTTGGTGCCCACTATTTTGTGGAAAATTAATAACAAAGTCAGAAAGTGTAAGAGGAAAACACAAATAACCCGACAGTGAGGAATTCTTGCAAAATGCTCTGTCTGGAAGGGGTATGTACAACTCTATTATGTCCTTAGTCTTCCACAAAGACAGATATGCGCAAGGTTTACAAAATCTTTTGGCTGGGAGTATGAATCACTAAACATTTTACCATTGTTTAATTATACAATCCGAAACCAAAATAATTTGAGGTAAGAAACCAAATCTATATCTGAATACTCCTAGAATTTTGGTTAGCTCATCACTGAATCTGATTCACACATGACAAAGTCTTCAAAAAGTACACAATGTAAAATCCTAAAATTGAGATTTTGTACGTGAAACAGGAATCTCAGGAAGGCAAAGTAAGAGACTTCATAGGAATGAGGCTAGCAAGAGACCAAGCAGGACCTGATCACCTGGGAAATGCAAATTCCTGCACATGGACATTAGAAAAGCCAGGGAGCTGACTGACTGAAAAGCAGCTTTGCAGAAAAGAACCCAAGGCTCCTAGTGGACGAGTTGGATAAGTCAGCAATGCACACTTGTGGCAAAAAAGGCCAACAGCATTGCCAGGAGGTTATTGGAGGTGATCCTTCTCCTCTACACAGCACTGGTGAGGCCACACTTGGAGTGCTGTATCCAGTTCTGGGCTCCTCAGTGCAAGAGAGACATGGACATACTAATGTAAGCCCTGCAAAGTCCACAAAGATGATGAAGGGACTGAAGCATCTTTTGTACAAGGAGATGCCAAGAGCTGGGATTGTTCAACCTGGAAAACAGGGGGTTTAGGGGGATCTTACCAGTGTGTATAAATGATTATGTATATGAAATGTAGTGCCTGACTGGGACATGAAACGAAGAGGGAGCCACACTCTTTTCAGCGATACCCAGTAACAGGAAAAGAAGCAATAGGAACAAACGGGCAGAATACAGAAAATTCCACTTAAACATTAGAACTGTTGGGGCTTTGTTTACTGTGATCAAACACTGGAAGAGGCTGGCCATAAAGTTGTGCAGTCTCCATCTGTGGAGACATTCAAAGTGCAGCTGAACGCAACCTTGAGATACCTCGGCCATAACCCTGAGAAATCTCTTCTAACTTACCCTGCTTTGAGAAGGTAGATGGGACTATACCTCCAGAAGTCCATTCCAGCCATAACCTGTGATTCTGTAGTTCTACATGTGAAGATAGAAAGTCTTCAGGCAAATGACCATTTTGGAGACAGTAGATACGTTCTGAATATGATTTTAGGCTTAGAAATTGTCAGGATGGTTTGAGGGTGGAGGTTAACCATACTTACTATTTTTATTTATTAGAATATATAATAGTATATATTAGAAAGATATTCCAATATAACTCAATATATTCTTAAACAAAAGACTGGGTTATCTAGAAATATAACTTGGTTAGTAGTTTAGAGATTTGAGCAAAAATCTCAGATTAGAATTGCAAAAATTTAAGTCTAAGCTGAAGATGTATCAGTTAATCAAAACAATATTATATAACAGGGATAATGAGTATTCAGACATGTTAGATTTAGAAGATAACACATAGATTCATAAGACAACAAGAAACTTGCAGCCAGTACCATATAGATTATTCTTGCTTGGAAAGAAAAGTTCTGAAGTAAAACCACTAATCTCTCTACCATCCAACTACTTGGTTTTCTAACACCTTCTGACATTTCCTCTGTGTTGTCTTTTGTACATTATTGCTTCCTGTTGACATATGCAAAGCTCTCTAATTGAACACCTCTGATTGCTTCTTGAGTCTTTCCTTTGTGGTGGTGCCTGAGCAAACCCTTGACAAAGATTAGGTAGCAGGTGTACTGTGTGATCACTGCTTGCAATGCAGACCTCGAATGTCTGCCAGTTTGCTTGCACTTCACCATCCATGTGCTTTTTACCTGCTATACAGTACCTACACAGTCCTAGTTCTTTACTGTAAGGACTGCCTTTCTAGCTGTATTTGTCTACCCTAGCTGATGGAAGGCACTGACCTCTTTGTCCATAGACAAGAATAAAATGCCACTAAAATTTTACTGACAGTAAAATTAACAAAAATTAAACTGTTTACCTAAGGGTCCGATGTAACTAATTTAATATTACTTAAACGTTATCTCCTCTACAGATGCTCAGTTCAGGGATTGTTTACAGAGAAGAGAATGGTAACTTTTATCTAAGGAGGGCTCACTGAAATACATTCATGTGACTCATGAGAACCTACTGAAAATAAAGGCTTTTTAGTTTCATACTGACAATTTACATATTAATCCTAAATTGTTCATCCATTATGCAAAGTACACGAGCACCCACCCTGTCCCTCACATCCAAGCATTTCTTGGTATGGTACTGGCAAAACTGAGCTTGCTGATATTAAAGAAGTTTTTGAACAAGCCTGAAATCCATTGGTGTAATTATCTCTTCATCTGAAATCTAAAATTATTCATGTTCAAGAGAGTATTGAACACTCTTGCGGAGGCAGACAATTTAACATACCTGGCCACAGTTCACAGCCAGGATACATTCATACCATCTCTTCTTTTTGTCATCTTTAGTAGCTAACATTCACAGTTGGGAATATGAGCCTCATTCATCTCTCTGGTCACCTAACACAACATTTTTGGTTTCACTGGTTGCATAACATTGTGGTGAACAATAAGCTCACCTGATGCAAAGCAGTGGAAACTGTTTAAACCGTGACCTTTAGTGTAGCTGAGGCAATTCAGAGGCATTGCGCTTTTGTCCCTGCCATTACAGGGAACAGTGCATTACGTATGCTTCAGTTTCTTTGTTTAATAAAAGGCAAGCCTTCTGCAGCTTCAGGAAAGTCAATGAATGTTTCGTGTAAAATCCACAGGAGGATATAGTCCTGAAGCATTTTGCGGCTGTTAACTATATGTTTTCCTTTTCTTCACAAGACTGTGCTTACAAACAGTAGTCAAATACTACTATTGCTATAATTGAGACATCTGTTGAAACAGTAAAAACAAAAGGCACCACAGTAAAAAGGAATTTTAAAAAACTATTCTAGTCAATGATATAAGGACAAACAAGAGGTTTTACAAATAGATAAGTGTCAGGAGATTTTGAGGGAGACTGTAGTCTCTTGGTGTGATGGATGGAGGCGAGTTGCTGACAGATGAGGCACAGAGTGCTGCAAAGCTAAAAGATTTCTTTGTCTCAAGTATGTTCACTAGGGAGAAAGAGGGAAACATGCCAGAATCAGAGAGAAGTTTCCTGGAGGCAGAAAATGAAAAATTAATGAAATGAAGAGTGACACCAGAATAAGTAAAAAGGAATCAGTCAGTGAAAAAGAACATACAAGTATAGTATTGGATGGCCTGTATCCCAGCATTCAGAAAGATACTGTATATGTACATTTTAATTAAGTTGGGAAATAAATTTATTACCATCACTAGAAAAGGCAGATGACTTACCACACTTACCAGAGTTCATTAGGGGTTGAGGGATGGGTTAAAGGAGATTTACAGGCAAAAGACTTTAGAACAGTTGTGGATTAGGGTACAAAGAGCAGGCAGCTCTGAAATAAGCCAGACTCTGAGCACTGGCTGCAGAAGCCAGTATTTTCATACTGCATATCTAAGTGAAGCTATAACTTTGTAGATTAAGCTCGTGTGTACAGACATGTGATAAGAATCTAACACTTAGAATTAAGAGATGGTTTAGATAACTAACCTATCAAATTAAAACATGATTACCTGTGTCTTTAAAACCTTTACATAGAAAGCTACTGTATGCACCTATATGCACGCGTTGCTTGGTTATATTCCGAAGCGTAACTGCAATTCGGTGGATGCACTAACAAGTGTAGGATTCACCCAGCACAAACTGAACACAATATATATGTAAGAGTATGGACATATGCACCAGACTCAGAATCTGACAAAGAAATATAGAAACACTCATATTTAACGGTGTGGCTTAAGCTAGTGAAAACAGGAGGCCTGAGCAGAAAATTTACATAAATTTTACATTTTTTAACATAAATTTTACATTTAAAATTTACGCTGGACATAAGACTTAAGTCATTATGTTGATCTCTGAACAAGTTACAAAACAACATGCAGTTATCTAAAGAGAAGAGATCATTAATGACATAAAGACCAGGAAGAACAAAATTGAGATCAGGGGTCATAGCATTTTGCACTGCATTACAGGTAAGATTTTAAAATAAAAACAAATTTCTAGAAATACGAAATACTATGTGAAAAAGTTTGCCATAAAAAATGAAAACAGACACTCAGCCAAACAGAGTTGAGCACTCCAAAGGTAATACTCAGGTTTTGTTAAACCTCATGGCTTAATGTGCAGATTTTACAGCACCAACTAGATGCCAGAGTGAGACATGGAACCTCCTCATGCTAGCCATGATACAAACCTGTAAGCACCCGCCGAACAAAATTACTTTTTACTGAATTCAATTAAGCAATTTCTGTAAATTTGTATTCACTAATAAATACAAATGATTACAAATTCAGAGTAGCACTTCCCTTCTCAAATGGTGGAGCTGATTTCACATCAGTGTGTAACTCAATACTAGCTACTTGTAAAGTGAAATGAAAACACAACAAGTTGAGATAGTGACAGAAGAATAGGAATAAAGGGAGATAAAATACTCTCAGATAGGAATAGGATTATGAAAATTAATCATGTGCAATTGATTGGTGTTCATTAATTCAAAATTGGTGAGGTTTTTTAAAACCACACTGAGGCAATAAAGTAGTATTGATCTTCTCAATTTCTACAGACTGAAACTGCTAACATTAAAATAGAAATTATGGAAGATAGAATTAAAATAATCAATAAGAGTCTGCATATTGCTACACTGCGCAAATGCTCTGTTGACTGCAATTACAATTCTAATTCAGAACTAATTCATGAATATTTACTAAGTCTGAATTTTTCCTTATAGGAAAAGTCATTCTCAGAAGTGAAACAAACGTCTTCACTGCAATATCTCATATTGAATCCCCACCACCTGTTGTTCATCACCATGACGGATATCCATTTGATGTTCATGTCATCGTCACGCAAAAAGTGCACAAGACCTTTGGCCTTTTGAGATACAGAGTAATGTTACTTTTCTTATGTTAGCGTGCATTTACTTCAGTGACTACGGCCAGAGGCAGAGGCCCTACACTAGAAGCAGAACTGTGAAGGATTGTGACAGTCTTTATAGGGAGTTGGTGTCACAGTGTGTATTTGGCCCTGGAGAGGGTTCATTCTCTCCTATCAAGGAGCAGCCACACTGCTTGTAGAGTTCCTTTGTGCCAGAAATGCTCAGTGTAACAGCAGAGTCAAAGTGTAAGATGAGAATGTGTGGCACTCAGCCCTGCCTTTAAATTCACCAGGCAATCCCTCATATTCGACAGAGACAGCCAAGAGAGAAGCTGGTAGTAACCGCTAAAACATGCCAGCTGTTTATTTGGCTTTCTTCCCTCACAGATTACTAAACAGCACAGACTGAAACAAAGGATTAGGAATGCTCATGATTTCATTTTGCTAGAAATACCACAACGAGAAGGAGATATCCTGTATTATAAATTGTTTTAAGTATGACATTTTATTTTTTCCTACCTATTTCAACTAGAGCAAAGTCAAATCTGTTAAATAAAATTAATGGAAATAAATTAACATATCTGGCATTTTTCAGCAGAAATAGAAAGCTTTTACAGTCTGATTCTGAGCCATCACAATATCGCTCTGTGCTACAGGCAATAGGAATTTGACATTTGAGTCCTTGATACTTGTTTTCAAGATGCAATTCAGCAGGGCATTACACAGTCTCATTGAGGCTCCCCTTCCCACAAAGGTTGGACCAGATGATCTTTTAAAGGTCCCTTCTAGCCTGGGCAGTTCTGTGATAACTGAAATATTATTTTTCCCATTGCTTTCCAACTGGGTTATCTCAGTACTTTTTTTGCTTCTTCACAAATTTAAAAGCAGTACACTGGAGTTATATGATAGCGATCAGTGCAGACTGAATTTCTTCATTAAGTAGTGGGGAGGGTATAATCTTGTGCATTGGACTGATCATGCAACTCGCTGCTGCTTTAGGCAGGCAGTTAAGGTAATTGCCCATCATAGAGGTGCTTACTCTGATTGCACGCTAGAAAGAGAAGGCAACTGATTTCCCATTCCCTCATTTGCTGGTATTAGCTTTATGCTGCTACCACCGGAGCTACACGTAATGTACGACTCTTTACAACTTTGTTTACGTGGCATAAAATATAATTTAGTTACTACAGAAATCTTATCCGAGTTTTAAATGTTCATTGAGAACCAAAACAATCCAAAAACCTAAACCCCATTTCCTCATAAACTAATAGTGTTGGAAGTCAATTTAAGGAGCAGAACAAGCAGGTTACAAACTATTTAAAAGGCATGCTTTAATCTCCATGTAGTTCTCGGTGCCCTAAATGAGAAAAATGTACAGATCTTAATAGAAACAATTACAAGCAGAAGCTTTTGCTTTCTAATCGAACTCGAGATGCCACTAGAACACAGCTTTTCTTTGTCACGTTGTAATTAAAGGTACTCCTTAAGCATTTATGTATGTGCATGAGAGACAGTGGTCTGGACACCTGCATCTGTGCAATTAGAACACTGAAATATGGCTGTGATTTTTAGCCTTTTAATGGGTGTAAATATACATACAAAAGGTAAAGTAGCAAGTAATCAATCCACTAGTCTCTATTCAAAGAACAGATAAAGCAAAGACCATATAAAAACATGTTTTCTTACCTAACCTTTAATCATATAACCTCTAAATTATATTGCCACTGCTTTCAGTTCTCAGTCTGGAATTGACAAAAGCACTGCCCATTATAATCACTGATATTCCATACAAATGGTTCCTCCAAGTAAAAAAAAGTAGTACTATCTTTAAAAATGTTGAAGAGAATGCTTTATAAACTACTGCTGGCAAATGAAGCCAAGCATTCAGCAGCCTACTAGACCAAATATTTCACCTCTCAGTTTTTGGGGACTGCTAGAATTCACTGACCAAATGAAGATATCTGTAATACAGAACATTCTAAGCTCATCGCCCTAAATGCGGCTGACATATATTCGATGATTCTATGATTCTAAACAAATCTTCAATCTGAGTACATTCTATTAACCCAGAGAATATAGAAAATGAAACATTTACAATGCAGTAGATCATACTAATTTGATGTGACATTATATCTTGCTCTTATGTCACAAATGCATGGTTTTACCTCATACCCAAGCAAATCTGAACACATTGCAAACACAATACAATTTTCTTGGAGATGAATACTTCAGTGTACAGCTGGACCATCTTACCAGTAGTGTACAAGTGAAAACTAGGAAGGAAGGACATTTGGTTATAAGATGCAGCCTGTTAATATAACAGCAGAGGTTAAGTAAGTAAGAGGTTCTAAGTATAGCAAGGAATTGGTTCTATTCCTATGCCTTCAAACTTGAACCTGGGTATTTTTGCTAGTGACAAGATTCCTTTGGTTCAAATGATTTCTTACCAGGGCCAAAATTACTGCTGGTACAGAGCCAATACACAAATGTACCATTCTCCTTTTGTTTCTACTACTTCGTGCCTACAACTTGGCAAAATGCTGTTCAGACCCAAACTTAGAAACTTTTTAGTCACCTTATATCAACATAAAACCTGTTCTTTTCACAAATAGCAATAAAAAGGTTTTCCAGCCTTTATACTGGACACATGGGTTTTGAGTATTGGGTACTGAGTGACAGCACTAGAGAATGAATCCAGATTTGCTCAGAAAGATTTCCATAGGTAACATAATGAACTCCTTCCAAAATTATGTCAGCAATCATGCTAACTTCTTGAATACCCTATTGATTTGAGAAAGTAATTCAGCTTCAACTTACCTTAATCATTGTTAAAGACAACACAATTTCCTTATTTCATACACGAAATCAAATACAGGAATTAAGTGAGTGTATATGTGGTCTCATAGGGCCTTATCCACCATTTCATATAAGCGTCCTAAGACCAAAAAAAAAAAGCCCCAACCAAAGTTAGTTTTAAACCTGACCTGGTCTGGTTTTCTAGAAAAAAAAAAACAAAAAACAAAAACCAACCACAAAAAACCATTTAAAAACTGAGGAGCAAGGTGTCAAAATTAAATTTACAAAAGGCATCATAAAACATCATAAAACACTACAATGTAACCACTTGAAATGCTTCTATGCTTACGCATGCAACATGAGGCACAAACAAGAGGAGCTCAAGGCTTTGACCTGGTCCCAGATATTTGACATCATTGGCATAAGTGAAAACTGGTGGGATGAGTCCTGTGACTGGAGTGTCCTCTTGGATGGCTGCAGGCTCCTCAGGAGGACAGGCAAGGCAGAAGAGGCAGAGGGGTGGTATGTGACAGAAGGGTTAGAATGTATGGAGCTCAAAGACAGGAATGGCACAGTTGAGAGCCTCTGGGTAAGAAACAAGGGGCAAACAAATAACATGGATGTCATTGTGGGAGTCCACTATAGACTTCCCAGCCAGGACAATGACACCAATGAATTATCCTTTGACGAGCTAAGGGATGCTTCCAAGCCAACTGCCCTTGTCCTTCTGGGGGACTTTAACTTGCCAGAAATGCACAGGGAGCATCACACAGCTGGTACAACAGGGTCAGAAGATTCCTAAAACACCTGGATGACAACTTTATGGAACATGCCCTAAGGAAGCCAGCTCAGAAAGATGCCCTCCTTGTCAACAAAGAGGATACCATGGGCAAAGTGGAGATTGGCAGCCTCTTGGCCACAGCGACCATGGAGCGATTGAGTTTAAAATCTCTGTTGACAAGAGTGCCAGCAAATCTTCAATTCTGGACAAGAGGAGAGCAGAATTCTGGCTGCTCAGGGAACTAGTGACTAAAGTCCCCTGGGAAAATGCTTTTGCAGGTGCTGGGATCCATCGGTGCTTGTCACTTTTTAAACATCACCTCCAAAGGGCAGAGGAGCAGGCAATTCCCAAATGTCGTAAGTCAAGCAGATGAGGCAGAAGGCCGGCTTGGCTGAACGGGATTCTTCTCTTGGAAGTAAGGCAGAAAAGGAAGGTATATGCCCAGTGGAAGCAAGATCAGGTGACATGGGAAGAATACAGAGCTGCTTGCCACTGGAGGGAGAAAATTGGTGTAGCCAAAGCTCAGCTGCAGTTCAAGGTGACAGAACTGTGGGGGACAATGAAAGATTTTTTTCAAATATACTGATGGCAATAAGCACTGTAAAAATAACACTAGTTCAGTACAGGATGTGGATGGTCACCTCACAAACAGGGGCATGGACAAGGCAGAGGTGTTAAACACATTCTTTGCCTCTGTCTTCAACACAGATGACAGACCAAAGGGGTCTCAGTGCCCTGTGCTGTAGGACCATGACTGCGAGAACGATAACTCCTAGTCGACCCTGAAATTGTGTGGGATCTGTTGTTCTAGCTGGATCCCTACAAATCTATGGGACCTGACAATATTCATCCAAGAATTCTCAAAAAGCTAGCTGATGTCATTGTAAAACCTCTCTTGATGATTTTTTGAGTGGTCTTGGGAATTCAGAGAAGTCCCAACTGACTTAAAGCTGGAAAATGTTGTCCCGATTTTTAAGAAGGGAAAAAATGAGGACCCTGGAAACTACAGACCTGTCAGTCTCACTTCAGTGACTGGTAAAATTATGGGGATGATCATTCTGGGAGGTATTGAAAAACACCTGAAAGACGATGCAGTCACTGGTCAGAGCCGGTCTGCCTTCATGAGGGGACAGTCCTGCTTATCAAACCTGATTTCCTTTTATGACAAGATAACCCATGTAGTTGACCAAAGGAAGCCAATTGATGTAATCTTCTGGGATTACAGTAAAGCTTTCAATACTCTCACAATATCCTTCTGAATAAAATGTCCAGCATTCATCATGTGATGGGTGAGCATCTGGCTCATGGGTCAGGCACAAAGGGTTATAGTGACATCAGACCAGCAACCTGTCACTAGTGGGTTTCCAGAGGGCTCCATCCTTGGCCCTGTGCTCTTCAACATCTTCACGAACAACTTGGACGTGAGACTGGAGGGGGTACTGAGCAAATTCACAGACAATACAAAACTGGGAGGAGCTGTTGACTCTCTCAAGGGCAGGAAGGCCCTGAAGAGAGAACTCAACAACTCAAGAGGGCTGGGCAATCACCAACCATATGAAGTTCAACAAGGGAAAGTGCCAGATTCTGCACTGGCAGAATGCAACCCCGGGTATATGGACAGACTGGAGAATGAGATTCTAGAAAGCAGTGCCACGGAAAGGAACCTGGGGGTCCTGCTGACAGAAACTGAACATGAGCCAGCAGTGCCCTGGCAGCCAGGAGGGCCAACCCTGTCCTGGGGGGCATCAGGCACAGCATCACCAGCCGGGCAAGGGAGGGGATTGTCCCACTCTGCTCTGCAGTGGGGCAGCCTCACCTTGAATATTGTGTGCAATTTGGGGCACCACAATGTAAGAAAGATATAAACTATTAGAGAGTGTCCAAAGGAGGGCAATGAAGATGGTGAAGGGCCTTGAGGGGAAGCCGTATGAGTGGCTGAGGTCACTTGGGCTGTTCAGCCTGGAGGACACTGAGAGGGGAGACCTCATTGCAGTTACAACTTCCTTGTGAGAGGAAGAGAAGGGGCAGACACCGATCTCCTCTCTGGTGACCAGTGACAGGACCCAAGGGAACAGCCTGAAGTTGTGTCAGGGGAGGTTTAGGTTGCATATTAGAAAAAGGTTCTTCACCCAGAGGGTGTTTGGGCACTGGAACAGGCTCCTCAGGGAAGTGGCCACAGCACCAAGCCTGACAGAGTTCAAGAAGCATTTGGACAATGATCTCAGGCACATGGTGTGACTCTTGCAGTTGGTGCTGTGCAGGGACAGGAGTTGGACTTGATGATGCTTGTGAGTCCCTTGCAACTCAGCTTATTCTGTGATTCTGTGATGCTGTGTTTTGGAGAGCAGTAGAACACCTCAGCTCCATCTGTAAGCCAAATTTTTACTCAAAATGCCACAAGATGGCTCTGGTGGGTTTGGAAGTGTCCCCTGATTACCACTTAGATGCATGGATGACATTGGGCTGTTAGACTTAACTGGAACAGAGGGCTGGCACGCTGAGAACGAGCAGTGCCAAACAGGCAGCCATTCTCTGCAGCCCTTGCCTAGCTTGTGATTAACACGCTGTCTCTTCAGTAATTGTGATTAATATATTAGTTTAATGCAAAATAGGTTAATATAAAATTAGGGCAGAGAGAATACGACTGCCTCAACACATTTGGTGCACTCAGGGACACAGAAAAGGCTAAGAGTTCATCTATCTTGGAGCAACAAGAGTGAAATTCATAGAAAATTATACAGATACTTAAATGACATTCACATTCTCCCTGCCCAGGACTATTAGGCTCCTCCTCCATGTCACTCCAGCTTCTGACAAGGCTCTTGGACCAAATTCAACTTGTCTCCTTCTACCTTACAGGGACATGTCTCTCACAGTAGACTGTCATGATCTCCACAGCATGGCGCATTTTTCTAATGAACATTAATCAGCTTTGAAACAGCTAACACTACTGAAATGTAAATTACGCCTATTTGAACTGAGCTGAATACGATAGAATCCGCTTACTGGGTACTGTTGGAAGCTCTGCAAAATTCAGTCAGCACTGCTTCAGTCACACCTGGTTAATAGTCGAGAGCTACCTTTGTAAGCACTTTTGGAAGAGAAAATTTAGTTTCTTCTACCCATGGTTGGATTTTAGACATGAAAATACATAGTGCCTCTCTTAACGGCTCAATCTTCATTTAAAAACCTCACACTCCAGGAAAAGTTAACCATATTCAACAAGAAATGCATAAATTCCTTTTACTGCTCAACAGTGGTCACCAAGCTAAAGTAATGGGTGCTCTAGAAACACATAAAATATAAAGTAAGACATAGAAGACTTATCCTGGACCATGTTTTGTATCAGTTCAAAACTGCTGTGCCTGTTAAATGACAGGGCATGCATGGGGTACCAAGGAGGAGTGACAGCAGGGGAAGATGGAGCCCTCACTCATTCACTCATTGTCTTCCAGCAGTGTCAGAGCTGTGCGGTGGTGAGGGAAGCAGGCAGACCTGGAACCTCCAAGTGCCAGCCTCGGGCTGTATGGAAACTTTCAGAGTAACACAGGACTCCTCACTTCACCTGCTATTAGCAAGGAAATAATGATACTCCCTTTATCCTGATTTTCCTCCTTTCTTGTCCCTTCAGAGAGCAATAGATTTGTGCTGGTAGCATTTTTCAGCTCTGTGTCCATATGGCACAATAGGACACCAATCTCAGTTACGGCATCAATGTGTTAATACTGTACATCAAACAGAGTTGAAGACATATCCTCCATTTTTTGTAAAGTAGTAATTATACTTTCTTTTTTTCATAAAGCTGTACTTTTTCCTCTTTCCTTTAATAAAATTCCTCAATATTCAGCTGAGAAAGCAGGAAGTTATTCATGTCTCTCTGACATGAGAGCATAGCTTGGTCTCAGACATCATTTAAAACAGCCTCAAAGCTATTCAAAACTGTATCAGGCTGCTGCAGCCCCATATCAATTACAGTGTAACTTCAGCCTTCTTTTCCCAGCCTGGCAGCTTCAGGAACATGCTGGATGACTTTACTAGACTTCTTTCAGCTCCTACTGAGAGAAGTCTCTAATTGCAGAAATCTGGGAAATTTCTTGTTCCCTTCTAATATGGGAGCACTTCAGAGTTAGTAACAGAGTTTTCAGAGTATGTAGGTAAATACTGAGAGCAAAGTTTTGGGGTGTTTTTTTTTGTAATGAACTGAAATTAAAATTCTGAAATCTTTCAACTTGTTCTGAAGAATACAAGTAATGATGGTCCTAAAGGATTCAAATGAGAACACACAACAAAGTTATAAGTGATTATACCTGTATTCCTATTTTACTACCTATTCTTATTTTACTCCATCAAAAACCATACAATTATTGCACAAAAATTTTTCTTACCAGATGGGAACTATTATCTCCTCTTTCCATGACAGGAAAAGGGAAAATGTATAAAGGAAGACAAAATTCAAATATCCACAATGATAAAATTATACTGCTCAGAAAAGTCTCTTTCTAACCATGAAAAATTAACCGTCTGGAAGCATGGATTAATTATGGATTAATATACATGGCTACAGTAACCTTTAGCTCCCAGTATTTGAAGTACACAGTATTTGCAGTTACATATGTAAACATTAGCTATCTGCTTAGAGAGTAGGTTTTCTTCTTAAGCAGAGTGCATGTAGAAACATGCTTTAGAAACTTCTGTATTTATCTCTTGATGTTTAAATATATAATGCTGGGCAGACTAGACTGGGCATCTGTTGTGGGTTAACCCCAGTAGGCAGCTAAACTCTACACAGCTACTTGATACCACAGGGATGGCAGAGAGAATTAGAATGACAAAAGTTAGAGAACTTGTAGGTTGAGCTAAAGACAGTGTAATAAATAAATTAAAATGAAATTAATATAGACAAACCCAAGACAAACAGGTGATGCAAAGAAACTCAGCTGCTTACCACCAGCTGACTGATGACCAGCCAGTTCCAAAAGCAACAGCAGCCCTGGCAAACTTCCATCCTAACTTTCATTGCTGAGCATGACACCAGATGGTGTGGGATATCCCTTTGATCAGCTGTCCTGGCTGTGTCTCCTCCCACCTACTTGTGCACTCCCATCTTACTTGCCGGTGAAGCAGCATGAAAAGCACAAAATGCCGTGATGCTGCGCAAGCACTGCTGAGCTATAGCTAAAACACCAATGCATTAACAGCACTGTTGTGGTCACAAATCCAAAACATAGCTCCATACAAGCTGCTATGAAGAAAATTAATCCCATCCCAGCCAAAACCAGTACAACTGGTATGAAGAAAATTAATCCCATCCCAGCCAAAACCAGTACAACATGCCTTTTGGTACTCCCTCGTACATTGATCTCAGCACACTCTCTGGATAGCATTGCCTACGCCTGGTAAACAAAAGGTGTGCAGTACCATCTGAACAGACCAGCTGCGGTGGAGAAGCTTTGTCACTGCGCTGGGATGGTTGCTCAGCAAGACTCACCCGCTGGAGCGTTGTGCCAGTCACATTATTTCTACGAGTACTTGCTCATTCTTAAAAAAGTCTTATGCCTTGCCTCATGCTCCTGGCAGCTCCAGGCCAGTTTGAGTCTTTCTGCTGTTTGTTTCTGCAGTTTGGGATGCACTGCTTTACCCAGTCATAAATCAGACTGGTTTTAGGCCCATATGAACTCAACCATACACAAGGAAGACACCTCTCCTCTCCTTCATGAACAGTGAGAAGTTAGCAATTACTGCAGTCCGTATGTTAGGGTTTTATCTCTCCTACAACCAACTATCAGGTGAGAGTGGGGAATCAATCCTGGTCAAGCATACTACTTTCTGAGATGTACTAAACAACACTCATGCTTATCTACACATCTGGATGTGCACAAAACATCCTGAACAGAACAGTGCAAAATGTCCATTGCTATTGCATGTCCATCAGAGGTTGAAGTATGCGAACAATAGAGAGGCTGTCCACCCCAAATGTGATCTACATCTCCTAATTCTAGAATGGGAACTCCAATACAACAATGTGCTAAGGCATGGAAGTGTGCCCCAAAAGAGAAAGGTTATTCTTGAGGTTTTGCTCCTTCTTGCAACACAGTATCTGTCATTCATCCTCAACTCAGTAGACTGTGAGTAGGCTGTTTGGTGACTTAAACACACAATCAGCAAATTATTGCTACAAGTCAGTATGTATAGCCACCATCCTTATAGCAATGCTTCTGGATGATGTCTCTTTCCCATTTGTATTTTCTTACTTTATTTAAGAATTTATTAGGCACTATTCCTGATACAGTCCATGCTTCGACACAGTGCTGACAAGAGTTCTGGAGGCCAGGATTGCAGGGACAACCCAGCCTACAGTTAGCACCATGAACCAACAGCTGCTAAGATATAGGCAGCAAAGGTTAGGGACATCTGACTAAAACATCCCCATACCCCTGTCAGTCACCTCTGAAGGGCTCTGGGTTCAGAAGTTGCTTCAGGCGCAGGGCTATGACTCCCCACTCCGGAGGTTGGCTGCAGTGACCCGCAGGGCTTGGAGCTGTGGAAGACTCTCGAGATGAGGTCTGGTGTTGCGGCAAGGGCACGTCCCGTATTTCCCACCATGGGGGCAAGGTACTACATTGCCCGTGGATCAGGTTCCATGGTGCTGGGTCCATTGGCAGGGCAGAGGGGGCCTGAGGACAGGCCAGGAGGGGCTACTAGGGCTGCGGGGGTCCTTGGGGCCTGGACAAGAGCTTAGTAGTACTCTTCACTGAAGACTAACCTTATTCAAATAGGTTTTTATCAGCTCATAAAGCAAAGCTTCTTTTCCTCTGATAATTCAAAATGGTCAAACTCTCCTGAAGACACTGACTATCAGAACCTGTATTTGTTGACAGCTGAATTTGTTTACTCCCTATTTAGGATCTGCTAATGACAAATTGCTACAGAGAGAAATCAGAAGGCATGAGGATGGAAAAGTATTTTCCACATCATAAGCTCTGTTACCAGCATTATGGCCATGAATAACATCCTCAGGCTGTCACAAGAAGTGTGTTTTACTCTTTTCCTCCTTGTTGCCCACGATTTTGTCACATAAACAGATAAAGTTTGCACCTCTGTTTCCTACTGCAGACTTTGCTGTAGATTTGGGTTTTCGGCCTTTCCACCTTTGATGTGCTCTTATTCTTGAATTATTTTCAAGACAGTAGAAAATGTCAAAGCTGCAGGATTTGGGGCGGGGTGTGGGAAGGCAGTTCCACGGACACCTCTTTTCTAAACTCACTAGGCTTTATATATCACAAGTCACTTTCATGCCATATTTCATACTTGCCACTTGCACCAGCATTGTTAAAGTCATCTGTTAGGTCTAAATATATAATCCCATTAATGAATGATATGGACTGGAAATGGGTTTTATAAGTCTCTCTGCCATATTGTATTTTGAAATTGCAACCCCCTATATTTTAATATTGGGTTAATATGCTGAATAATAATAATAATTTACATTTATATTGGAGCTTTCATCCTGCTAGATTGCTGAATGCTTCCAATTACATGCATACCAGAACACACTGATGCAGAAATCTCTGTGGAAGGATAGAGCTGGCAGCAGCAGATGAGACGGGACCTTTAGGGCTTAGGACAGTATGGCCAACCCCTAAACCTAAGCCACCGGCACAGTATCCTTGACTTCACACAGAGAAAAATATTTTCGTTTTAAGGTAACATCAGAAGTCCTGAAGCCTACAAACTTACTCTCATTTGTAAAAACGGATGACAAAGATCAGTCCTGCATGGAGATGAAGAGTATTTCTATTAAAAGTACCACCAATGAGGTAGTCCAAAAGAAATGGAAGAATATGTAGGTGACAAACAATCTCTTTTGGATGCCTAAAAACATAATTAAATAAGCAATTCGATTATTACTCTCTTTTTTTTCCAGAAGGAAGAGGATTGGAGGGGATAGATAGAGAATGGAGGGGAATGGTTCAGAGAAAGTTGATTTTCATCCAAAATAAAATTGGAACACGTCCCAGCCAAGCGACTGGTCTGATTTCTATTCAGTTTTGCCAGCCCAAGTGGGTCCCAGTATCACTATTATGCTCAGTATCATGTGATTAGTCTCATTGAGAGAATACAGTTTACATGCTAAAAGCTGATCGTATGAAGCCTTTAGCATACACCTGCTTTTTTTGGAAACATTTCAAACGTTTCTTTTGGTGTGGGGGAGTAGTGAAGTGAAGTCCTGTTTAAAAGAAAAGCCTTTTGGGGAAATGTTCTTGTGACTGGAAAAGCTTCATTTTGATTTATTCAGCAGAAATTCCTCTTCATGTAAGGCCATTCCCAGCTTTCTCTTCTCCAATACAGATGTCAGTCCCAAATACTAACAAATAACTCTTGAAGTCAGAAACTAGAGATCGTTACACAATTGCAACTTGGAATTTATTTTTATAAAGTCTTGTTACAATCTTGATGCCAGATTTTCAAGAGAGCTCAGCTCCCATCTAATAAGTAAGAGAAGAGTTCAAAAGCTACCAGCTGCAATTGTTGGAGTTTTGTAAATCAATCAAAGATGATGACAGTTGCAGCTATCAGGATCTTTAAAAAAATAGGCCAAAATTTATGAAGAGCCTGGGAAAAATGCTTTTTCCATAGGGATAAATTCTCTCCATCTGATTTCAAGTTGGATTTTAGAGAATTTTAGAATGGCCATGATAATTGTTTGCTGTTGAGTTCTCCAGCTGTTCACGCAGGTGTATTCCTGGCTAAATCCAAAGAAATCTTATACTGTATGTTCTTACTGTAAACTGCTACTAGGAGAGCAAGAGAGAGTAATGGCTATCGTAAGCAACAAAAAGCTAGAAGAAGTTATCAATAAAGAAAGGCAAAGAACTAAAATGTACAGGAAAAAAAAAAGACTCCACTCAATTATTTCCATCTGCATTTCTTACTTAAAAATAAGGTTTTGTGGCCTCTCTCTTCCCCACTCATCTTCTGCCATCAAATATGATACAGAAGGTATTTTAAAAATATTTCCATGAACAGTCATGCAAAAAGACATCTTTTATGAGATGAAAGACCAGCGTATGTAAAAGGGAGTGCTTCCCTACAAGAATTCTTCATCTCCACATCATCTTGGAAACTAGCACTAGTAAAAGTGTACGTTTCCTTCACTCCCTCCAGATCAGATCATTCAGTAACCACATCACAGGACTGGCACGAGTTAAGAAGGATCAAACCTTGGGAAATAATTGATTTATGATTTTAATGGACATGCACACTCTGCATGCCTCTTGAAAATGAGAAACTGTAAAAACCTTAACTGACAGACAAAGTCTCAAAGAATACTTTTCTTTTGCTTTTAATATTTTACTATATTTTGGTGGTGCAATTAAAAAGCTTATAGTTTCTACAGAGAGATAATCTGTCTGAAGACCACAGTAAAGCTAGGAAGCCATAAGTATGGTAAAAATAAATCAGACTAAGTTTTCTATATCCTGTATAAAACATGAGTCTACTCTCACCTCAGGCAATGAATGCAGTTTCCGGAGAAGTCTCTAATTTCTTGAAGGAGTCATTTAAATGGCCAACAGATTTTCAAATCAAACCTAAACAGAGTAACTGCTTTCATTTAAACTTTAACCTCCTCAGGGAGAGAAGGAACAGCACAGATCCATTTTGTAGGTAATAGTAAGCAAACATTAGCAGAAATACGTTTAGAACTAAAACAGAGTTTATTGAAAGACATCTATTACTGTCATTATTAAAAAGGTGTTTTAACAAAATTATCCACTATTACCTATTCCTGTTGCAAAAGTGTTCAGGGACCGGTTTCCACTATCAGAAGAAATTATATACCATCGATTAAGAGTCCTTCTTGCATCTTTCAATGTTCAGGAAAGCTCCTTCTGTCCTATGAAAGGCAGGTGTTTGATCTGAGAACACATTACTTCAGAAATCTATTTTAAGAATTGCAAGCCTGAAACTAATGTGGCAGGTTTTAAAGCATTGTTCTAAGTAGATTGTCAATCATGAATCACTAATGTCACTAATTTCTACTGAGCATGCTCAGAATAGATATCCAGCAGGAAGAGAAGGTCCTAAAGATTGTTGTTTATTATTTAGGTCCAACAATTAATCTCATTTTCCTCTTAATCAGTCACAGTGATTTGATTCCATACGGGTCAAGTTAAGATCCTACAAGGATGACTCTTTTACAGACAAATTAATATCAACTTTGTGTTCAAAGCTGAATTTTTAAAAACCACGTCATGAAAAGAACGTTAACACTAGATTTTCTTACTCCATATCTATGCGGTTTCAGTCTCCCACTTTTTAAGTTTTCCCATAAGCTTTCCTATTAGTGGCAATAGATTCCCACAAATCATTTCCAAAGGAGATTGACTTTGTTATTCTCAAAGTCTAAAACTAGGTGCACAATTTCCCAGGTGGCTTGCAAAAGCCCTATATGCTGTACAAAGCCTCCTTCTTATTACCAGTGGCAGATAAGCCTTCAATTTGACATGGCTGTGACTGTGATACATGGCACACGAATACACACGTCACTGGCATCAGCATCCAAATACATTTGTCCTCACCTCAGTGACTGTGGAATCAGAATAAATCATTAGCTTGCTTAAGAGTTAAAGCTTAAGAGTTTAAAAAAAAAGAAGAAGATGTAATAATCAGGCTGTATCCTCTCACTGCCCCTATCTCAATACATTCCAATGTAATTTCCATCTAGCTTCCAAAAGAAAAACCAGGACAAAAACGCCCATGTATTCCAAGTTCTTCTTTGGATATACCTTTGGTTTCTAGCATAAAGTTTGAAAGTAACACAGGTGTCCCGTAGACTCTGATTTAATCTTCTACCTGCAAGTCCTCTACATGTGATTGCTGCAGTAGTGTAGACTGAATGTAACTATGCCTTGCAACACTAAAATATATGCATTCTCAGAGGGAAAGTAAAGGTATTGAATATTCATGCTTGAAAATTTTCTTCTGAACCATGAGGTTCCATAGTCCTTGTCTTTCTTCCTGATGAAAAATGTATTGAATCTTTTGGTAATTACAGCTTTATTTCATTGAATGGACTGCTGAAGTGGAAAGCTTCTACCTAGCTAGAGCTGCCAACTGTCTCATAGCTTTGGAAAAAGGATGAAAGCAGTTGAAAAGTTCTTCTGATGTATGTTTGCAATGTAAGCCCAGAGATGTCTGTCTTGGAAGCAAGGGAAGACTAAAAAAATTAAAAGGAGCAGTCATTGTTTTTTTATCCAGAGAAACTGGTTAAACTTACTCCATACAGCCACAGAAAATACTGGCTAATAAACAGTAGTTGCAATTCTATGAAAGAGAACTGGCCATAGGTAGGGAGGAAATGAGAATAATATAGATATGAAACTGCCATTGAATGTGTACTTTTCTAATAGAGAATGGAGACAGGGCATAGTTGAACATTACAGTGTCTGAGGTATAGGATTTATTCCAGAACACTACTATTATTATGATAACACTCATACTGAAAGGATTACCCTCAATTCTCTTCACTCTACAGTTGGTCCTGTAAAGATCCAACTAATTGGTATCCCAACAGTTTAACAGTTACAGCTCTTACCCGTTTAATTGTGCCAGCAGCTTCCATTGCAGACATCGCCACTAAACTAAACAGAGCCTGGGCACTGTGGCATGAAAACTGTCCACAGAATTTAATTGCTGGTGCACAGCTTGGCACAGATTTGAGTCAGGGGAACTAGCACTCTTCCAGGCAACACCTGGGCACGGTTGGGAGGGCAAGGCAAGCCCGGGATGTTTCCCAATATGCAATACAGGCAAGACTGACATGTTTCAGTGAAGTAGAAAGTTTAGCCATATGGATGTAAGCCATGCCCTGCCACTTGCCCTTGGGGCCAGACAGGGAGCCAGGGCGCTTTTCATTTACTTTGTATAGACATAGACGTTGAAACCAATTTGCTTCTGACATCACTATGACTCACTTTATTGAAGCCAAAGATTTATAGAAAATATGTAGAAATCAGAGAATCACCATACCTGTTGGGTGTGTATTTTGGGGAGTGAGGAGGCATACTGAAGGTGTGGCAATCATCTTATTTTAAAGTAACTTAAATGGGGTTAGATCTATTTTACTTTTACCCACTAAAAACAGCATCTGCTGAATTATGATTTTTTGTCTCTTATTTTTTAAACCATTTTTCTACCAATTTCATTCATATTGACTAGGTTTGGTCATTAGCAGCATGGCACAACCCAGTATTACATTCTGCTCATGGACGAATGTGCACACAACAGCCTGCTTGATTTATCTGTTGCCTGTCATATAATCTGCTCGGATTATGTAAGAGGGAGCAGTATCTCCTTGTTTGGTATTCCCACACTTAACACCAGAAAGCAAACACCTCACAGCCCCAGGATGCACAGTAGGCAGCCTTACACTGAACCTGAACTTTTTTTGTACCTTTGCTTTTTTCCTCTCTGGAAAAAAAGTGTTGACACAAGGGACAATCCCTCACTCCATTATACCCTCTATACCCCTAAACCCATAGGGGTAGCTTCATTGGTTAGCAAAATTACATTTTAAAATAAGTAACAGAAATGTAAAAATCAATATTAAAAAAAAAACAAACCACCTTTCTGAAATGTTAAGACAAAATCAAAACCAAAGAGATACAGTGGAACAAGAATTAGTCTTCAGCTTTATTGCTGTTAGTGTGTCATGTATTGTCATCTATTGTTCTTAAAAAAATCCCATCTTCTCTGCAAAGGATCTCGCTCTCGGTTTGCATGCACAAGTTACATGTCACTCATTTAGACTTCCTATGATTTTCTTCTCAATACTATTGGTATGGATCTGTGATGCTCTCATCCTGATTTGTATATTTGTACATTTTTACGCTTCAGTGGTTTGTCTGGCTTTCCATTCACATTGTTTGAATGACCTGGCTCCTTTTCAGACATAGAAGCCCTGCTTCTAACATGATACAGCAAGTTTACAGTGGCCCAAATAAATATAACAGGGCTGGCAATTATATACTCTATTCCTCATACAAAATCCCACTTCAAAACAACCTTTCTTTCACTCTCCCTCACAGGCACATAGACACAACTGCACACAGTTAAGGCTTCTTACATAAACTCAACCAACCTAATTATTTGGCTC
Organism: Mohoua ochrocephala; assembly: GCA_013398855.1. Classification (NCBI taxonomy): domain Eukaryota; kingdom Metazoa; phylum Chordata; class Aves; order Passeriformes; family Acanthizidae; genus Mohoua; species Mohoua ochrocephala. The sequence goes on from VZTA01028485.1 coordinate 72,191, forward strand.
TGAAGCACAAAGAAATTCTGCTGTCTTATCAGCTTCCCTTTGCTGATATATATATATATATATATATATACACACACATATATGAAATCTCAGGGGGTAATTACTTCCTCTCTCCACCTGCTTTGGCTCTTACCACCACAATCCACAGAAACACAACATGGCTTCACAGAGCACGATACAGACTCTCCAGGACTATCCCATATTGCTTATGCCCATGGTGCTTCTCCCAAACCCAGTAGACATGTAAAGGCTGAAGGAGCTCCCACCCATCTAACCTATTTGTTCACTCTCTGTTCCCCAGGTACACTTAACAGTCCCTCACTGAAGAGTAGTATTCACTCTTTGCTTCTTTTTAACCATTAATACCGGATAAATAAAAATCAGGAGAGGGAGGGACAGAAAGATGGAAAGAGAAAAATGTAGTAACAGACTTAAGATCTAAAACCCACCAATTCACACTAAACTATTTCCCTCACCTTCTGAGATTTATATATATACATACATATAGCACTCAAATTCTCTTTGAAGTGTGTTGCTTCAACAAACAGCAGTAGAAACACTCTGGAACTAATCTGCTTTTGTAATTCTGTGCCATTGTTTTACTCTGGTCAGTAATATGACCAACATACAAAACTCTGAAAATGTTGGATAGCATAGTGATGTAAGAACATGATAATTTAAACAAGGTAAAACTTTCTTATCTGAGGAAAAAAGGTTTGAAGTTGAATAAGGTCTAATCTTTCTTAGACACAAGTTAGTAGTTTTCCAGTGGAAGAGGCAAGCAATTTGTGATTTTGTGTTGGCCTTGCCTATGCCATTTCAAGGCCTTCCCTGTATGTCATAATTTATCACAAAATTAAACATTATCATAGATGAAACTCACCACTTGAAGAGGAATTGTAAAAAAACTAATAGGGGCACCAGTGGTATGCTTACTCTCATTTACTACAGTAAGGTTTAGCAAGACTATAAAAAGAAAAAATACAGTTACAGTTTCCTAAGAATGGAGATTTTTGGATTACCTCGATACTTTCTTAAGAAGTGGGTTTGTTTTTAGCATGACCAGAATGGAAAAAATAAGTTTTCAGTAAGCTTAAAAATCAAAACAAACAAAGACTGGAAAATAATACTGCTAAGATTATTCTTCTAAAGGGTATTTTTTATGTAGTTAAATATTTTCTGGTTTTCTAGGCAAACAAAAATCCCTAGAATTTGATCATATGGCCTCATATTGACAAGACTGGTTATCTGCCAAGCTGGAATAATTTGTTCCACTGCACTAATTACTACCATGCAAGCATATGAAGCAACTGAAGGCAGCAGTAGGTTATCATCCTCTAGGTATGTCAGAACTAGAGCAGAATGAGGCAGAACAGGAAGGTTAAGGCAGCTGAACCTTGCCGGAAGACTCTGCAGCTGTCTCTGCCTCTGCCACAGAGCCCCCATGTCATGGCAGTCAGGTCATTCCAACCAGACATGGAGCAGGTGATGCCATCTGTGTTCTTCACCTCTGGTTCCGAGCCTGGCACCACACAGCCTGACTGGCAGAAATAACAGGATCAGACACTCCTCCTAACAGCAACAGAAACACTGTTTTCAGCATAACCAGTTCCACGTAACACCAAGTGTTGTGAAAAATCTGTGTTTATAAACTAATGAGCCAAAAGTAGTGAATCTTATTCTTTTGTGCTCAGGTGCTAGAGCAGCAAGCAATAAAGAGAAATCAGTAAGAAATTTAAAATCGAAGGAACTGCAGTTCCCTGGATCTTCCTTCTTGCCCTTCCTGAAGATGGAGTGACACTGGCTTTCTTTCACTCTTCAGGAACCTCTCCCAGTCACTGTGACCCTGGCATCAAGAGTGGCTCCAAAATTACCACAACCAGCAACCTGTGCACTCCTGGGTGCATCACACCAGGTCCCGTGGACTTATGTATGTCCAGTAGGGGCTTCCTAACTCCCTCTGCACTAAGGATCAGCCTTGCTCTGATGTTTAGGTTGTAAACAAAGAACTGCTTCCTGATAATCTTATTCAGCTGATGCTGAAGAAATAATACAGAATATTACGCCATTAAAACTAAAATCAACACGTGTTAGGCATGTTCTCACTGCTGCAACTATACAGAGACCTGCCGTAGGGAACCAGAAGCCATTTAGCTCAGAAGACAGAATTCTGTGATAGTTTGCCATATTTCATGGCTGTATTTTATGAAAAGGAAAAAGAAAGAAAAGCATACTACCATTACTAGTTTTGTTTATTATATTGCTGCTGCTGTTCTTGCAACTGCTATGAATTTTATTAGAGATGAGAATCCCACTGCTCTAAGCATATATAATGCTATGGATTACTATAAGTCTTAAGCATATGCCATATATTCAGTGAAAAAAATACCTGCTCCGAGATATCACCATGCACAGGTTAGAGGAGGAATGACAAATGCATTCAACTGAAACTAAGAGAAAGCAAATCACATGAGAATCACAACAATATTCATTTGTTCATAGGTATAAAACTAAATAAATAGGTATTAAACCACTAAAAAACTCTGAGAAAATAAGGAGTTCAGGAAAAATAAGATACACATGTTGGAAAAAATGCCTTACAAGGGCTGTGAGATTGAATTCAGGGGGAAAAGGAAGGTTTGGCACATGAATAAAGAAAGTATTTGGTGCGTAAAGAAATATTTTTCAGATATAAATTTACTTCTGCCTCACACAGACCTTTCCTCTAATAATGATGATAGATAAATGACAGGAGAAAAGCTAGGCAGTGAATAAATTTTATACAACCTTCAGACCTAGAAAACATTCAGCCTACCATTCATTTTTGCTCTTCCATTTAGTTTCTTGGTCACATATTTTAAAGGCCATTGTGACAACCATGTTGATTGTGGCAGCTTCACAGCATTATGGAGGTCAAGCCTACAGTCCCAGGAGCAAAGAGGACAAGAGGCTGCTTGCTGGCTGCAGCACTTTCTGTCACCCCTGGTACAGTGGCCATTAAAGCCATAGGGATGACCAGCCTTCCTGGAAGAGGTGTTGTTGTGACAATGGGAATTGCAGAAGTTGTGAACATAAGAACATTAGACATTCTAGTAAGGAGGAAAGCTCAGTAGGCCAAACACACCTGTCTTTTCCGGTTTCTCTTGATTCTGTCTTTTTTTTTTCAGCACGTGTCCCAATATTCCCTTTCTTCAGAAATAAAGATGCTTCTATACATATTTTGTAGATGAGTATTTTACAGTATTTCCTTACTTTCTAAAGCCATTCTGCTTGTGTATTCCCACTTGCAGGCAAGAATCTGCTCAGAATTATTTAGTGGTTTTTAGAATTCTCCTGTTTCTTGTGCTCCTTCTCTGTACCCAGGTGTATTTTACCAATTCTTTTCATATTTCAGGAGTTATTGGCTCAAGTATTCATCCTGCCCCAGCTTAAATTGAAATCATTCAATGATATATTCTCAGAGAAACATCTGCCCTCTGCACAGTAAAGCAAAGAAAAATTTAAACAGGATATTGAACATTAAAAATAGACTGCAAATATGCAATGCTAATTGATGTACGCTGCATATTTGAACACTGTGCTTAATTTTGCCATTCTTAGCTAAAGAAAAGTACAGTGAAAAAATTTATAGCCCCAGAAAGGGCAGCATATTATGAGAAGCCAGCAAATATTCCTATTAGACTGTGGGAGTAATAGGTGCATTCATTCAGAGGGGAGATTGAAATGAAGACTGTGAGTGGTACATTATTAAAACTAGTGAACAACGGCAAGAAATTAAAAAACATTTCTGTATCTTCACACTCACTTCAAGGAAAAGGGTATAGTCCATAATGCTGAAATAGTTTCATATTAAATTAATAGAAATTTTGAAAATGATATACCCTTAACTGTCTTATTAATTAGCAGAGACCAGCAGAGCAGTCAAGACAGTGGCATTATTGTGCCTGCACTGCACAAGGGGAGAGCATCAGATGGCACTTGCCAGGAAAGCTGAGAGTCTGGAGAGGGAGAGCAGACAAAAGGCAGCCGAGGGGGTGAGCACACACGCAGACTAAGTGCCATTACCATCTGGGTCCATTTAGGGGTGGCTGGGTACGGACAGATGAACTAAATGGGAGAAAGGCTAACAAGATAGGACACTGAGAGAAATGAAAGGAGGATCAGGCAAGGGAGGAAAAAAGGAAGCACAGGCACGGAGCGAAGCTGGTACAGAGTCTGGGGAGGAGGGAAAGAAGGAATGGGCACAAGAGTTGTTCAGCTCCAGGCAGCGAATGCTCAGCAACAGCTACATGAAGGTCACTGCTTTGGCTGCTTTGCAGCTGTTTCCACTGCCGGCAGGCTCTGCCTCTTCTCAGCCCTCCTCACGGCCAGTTTAGGGGGGGCACGGGTTTTGGGGGCACCACCTGGGTCCCAGCATCCCCACAGTGCAATGGCCTCATGGGCAGGCTGTTGGGCACAAGTAGCACCGGGGCAGAGGTGACCATTCCACAGCAACACTTCCTGCCTTCCATTTCGCATGTATATCCTACACAAGGCTTACACTCTTCCAGTTAATCTCTGTAGCTTACTGCAGTGAGACTAAAGGATTTTAACAGGAAAAAGGGACTATAGTTTAATGTGAGAATGAAACGTGTCATGTCAAGTGATAGTAACTACCAGAGTTATCCTTATGCTATTTTTAAATAATTCAAAAATATTGCAGGATAAAAGTGTGAAGGAGATATTTTGATTTACTAAAAAAATACAGGGATTTTTTAGTCCTGTAAATGCTTTATTCCCAAACATTAATTGGTAAGAGGACAATGTCCAAGAGTAGTTGCTAGAGTGGTTTACACATTGATCTGGCCATTTATAATAACTCCTACAAGTCTGGGTTGTTTTGCAAAGACAAAATGAAGTTTTACAAATGACATGGGGAAGCAGAAAAGCCCACCCCTATCTCTGGCAAATGTTAAATGTAGTGCTTTATTTATTCTCTACCATCTTTATCTTCCAACAGGAGTCATTAAATCTTCTTTTCTATCTGTATTCCTCCTGTACACCAACAGTACTTTGATCACTGCATAAAGTAAAATACTTTACAATTTTTTCATCAGAGTATTAGACTGTAAGCATACCACTTATGCACAGAATAAGGGAATTTGCATTCAATAACTCTAATATCCTAAGTTCCTGAAGGTAGTATTTTAAGTCACTAGCATAAAGAAAGGTACTTCGGTTTCCATCATAGTATTCTCAGCAGACAGCCTTACTTCACAAGCTTAAATTTTATTTCCATTGCAAGTAACTTGAACAATGAAACTGCAAACAAGCCCAGCTGGTGATTCTCCCTCTCTTCATTGGTCTTCTTCCATTAATCTGTGTATAACAGAAGAGAGGAGAAATCTGGGCAGAAGGCAGTAAAAGGCAACTAACATGCTTGGCTTCTGGAACCATTATCAACCTGCTTCCATATGATTACACGTCCAGTGATGAAGACCCATTAGCCTTTGTACCAGGTGGTCTAGGTCCAGTGGCAAACAGTGTGGTGAGAAGGAACCCTGGAAATACCCTCTGACACATTACAGCCAACACGTCATTGAAGCCGCTTATCTGAAATCCATTCGGTGGACCTGGTGGAGGGATTTAGGACCAGAGAAGACATGAGCATGCAGAAGCAAACTGACAACTAACCAATTTCTACTACTTTTAACCACAGCCAAGGAAGGGGCTGAAGTTCAGAATCTTTCAGAAATAAAAGTGAAACACAATACTAAGAATAAGCTGATCAATATTAAATGGCATGTTCTTTGGCCTAGTGGATGAATCGCTTCCTTTAGATCACAACAGAAGAACCTAATTCCTAACTTATTTTTTGGAATACACAACAGTGATCTGCGCATGCACAAGCTGTGCAGCAGGACCACATCTTGAATGTCACATCACATGGACAGACAAAAGGCTGTGATTTTGTCCTACAGAAATTCCTGGAAGAGAAGTGGGTCAAAACCTAGCAGCAGTCCTTTGCATGAAGAACCCAGTGTGATCCAGACACCTACTTCAGATCACATCTTACAGCCCTGCAGATTGCAAGCTGTTCTCAGACCACTGATGAAAAAATGGAAACAACATGCTCTTCTGTATAGTTTGGAACAGTTTCTTCATGTATAACCAGTTATCCTTACTTTTTGAGGTGGTCTTCAAATGGAGAAAGCAACATTTAAATAAATTAAAAACTTTAAATTTTTGTTTGTCTACAAACACTTCGCAAGCTACCAAAGTATGAAGAAAACTACTGAAAAACTTCTGTTTGAACTGATTAAATGTCATGTGACAATTCCCCTTGGTACTGTGAGATAAAACTGTAACTACTGTCTGGCTGATTTGTATTGTACTAAACAATATCTTACACTAAAACGATGATATTTAGGAAACTAAAAAGCTAAAAAAGTTTCTGGACTTTGTGAATACACTATAACATACGTATGACAAATGTTCTATAAAAATATCAAGACATGTCTAACAATAGAAATTATGTATTTTAACAAAAATTAACAAAATTTAACAAAAGTCTCTTTACTGCTATGATCACAAGGCCATAGCCATCTATGCCTTGTCTGAGAATAAGCAATGCCATTAGAGAACCAGTGACGTATCAGACTTTATGAACTATGAGTAACACATTAAGTGAAAAGTAAATGTACCCCAGGTTAGCACAACAGAGGCACATAACTCATACTGAGTGCCACACTCAGGGAATTCCCAAAGTGACCTCTCTGACTTCTGATCTCATTCAAGACTAGTATAAATAACAAGGCTTTGCCCTTCTCCTCTATGACTTACAGCTAAGAGACATATATGTCACTGGTCATCCAGGAAAGCACTTTAAGAGGAAAGTCCAAAATGCCTTAGAGCCTAGAGAGCAAAAAAACCAAATAGTTGGAACACTGAAAATATGGTTCTAACTTCTTTAGAAATTAAAGTTGCTTCATTTTTTAATAACCTAAGGCTAAGTCTCTGACAATTATTTCTCTTTAAATTATCCCAAACATGTTTTAATATGGAATATGAAAATCAAAAGATAGATCAAGGAAATCAAACCTGTAGCCAAAGATGTGAAGCAGCACCAGACTTTTCACAACTCTCCACAAGTTCTAGAACTATTCTTGTGCTTTTTTCCTTGCTTCTTGTATTCAAATAACACAAACTTCCTGCTCAGAATACAACTTGGAGCTGATGGCAAATCCCACATCTGAGTGGCTCTAGAAACCATCCCCAGTTCTCAGTGTCTCCTGGCAGCAGCAGCTTTCTGTGTGTCTGGTTGCAGCACGGTTCTTCTCGCTTTGATACAGGTCATTAGGCCAAGTCTTCTGTTGGAACTACCACTGAAATTGCAGCCCCCAGGAATTATGCTGCTGCCAAATTCAGATCAGGGGAGTGAAAAAACACATTTTCAGATGTCTTAAAAAGCTGATTTTAAACGCCTTGTTCAAATATAGATTTTCATTATGGTTGGGATCCTGCACCCTGATTGTGCCGAGACAGAATCCAACAACACGACTGCAGCTTAAATTAATTTTCCTGCACTCAATATTTCCTCTGAATAACCCTGAAATAATAACACTTTGTATGCATATTCCACATTTTGTCTGAGGAATTCAAAAGGGTATTATAAACATCCAGGGACACATCCTGCCCTCTCTGCAGTAGTCAGAGAGCGTCCCTAGCTGAACATCTCCTAACACGCAGAGTAAAGAAGGCACTAATCTGTGGAGTGAGGCACTCAGTGTGACCCTGCACAATGAAGTGGAAAACAGAAATCCATGTCAATAAAACAGAAGCCGTGGGAGTTCATGCAATTTTGGATCTATGGAATAAGATGCCAATCTCTTTTGATGACAATGATTTGTTTGGCCACTCAGCCCTCCTTCTGAGCTTGTCTATGCATGCCCAGGACTCCGGCTCTTCTTCCCATGCTCTAACCTGGCCAAACACAAAGAAGGATTGGTCAGAGATTAATTAGTTCAGGCGAGAGAATGTGATAACAAAGCCCCAAGAGTGGTGGGGCAGACCTGGCTGACATCCACTCAGTCTTGACAGCAAGCACAAAAAGCCTCCCCATGCAGGCTGATACTTGCTCTCAGCATGCAAAATGGATTCACCTAAGTATTACGTAGAAATGACACCCTCATTATGTAGATTAAAAAATCCAGAATCGTGATATGAAAAGAAAACCCAATCCTGACAGTGACAGACCTGAGCCTAAATTCCAATATATGAATACTGCTCTGAGGGTGGATATTTGCTAATAATGATCACCACAGTCTAATGACTCATAACCACCTGAACTCCGGGACCATTTTCTTATCCTTACAGAGACCTACAGAAACAGCTCACTTATGAAAAGATGCTGGTTTCTACACTGCTATATGGGATTTCTAAGTAGTAAGGGGGGAACAGCAGATAGATTTACAAGGCTTCCTTGTGTGTGTGTGTGTGTGTGTGTCAGTAGGGAAAGAATTCACTTGTGTAGCCTGTACAGCTCCTGGTCGGCTAAACCAATGCCTACAGCTTAGTGCTGCATAGAAGTTGTGCTCCTAATTGCCTTCCCATTTCAGCTAATTCTTTGCTGCATGAGCTAACCGGGTGTGGAGCCAATTTTCACAGCTTCCAGGGTTTTACATGGCTTTCCATGCTTTAGAGCTACAAACTATCCTTTAATTGAATTAAACACTTAAATGTGCTCGTAAATGTGAAAAGAATACACCCTCTCCACTAAGAAATAGGAACAGATATTGATCTGTAAGCTAGAAACCTCCTTATAGTTTCGTAACAATACCTATAATTTTTCTTTTTTTTTTTAATGGTCAATGTTTTTTTGGTTGGTTGGTTTGGGGTTTTTTTTCGTTGCAGAGATTTTGAATAACAACTATTTATGAGGCTTTGAAAGATAAAAATAACCAACTGGTGTTCGATACTTTGTATTAAACGACATGCAGATTTCAGAAGATGTCATTTGGGTTTTATGACAGTTACTGTATTATGGTACCAGTGTGGTTAGACAAAATTAGAGTGATAATTATGTATTGAGCACATACATGGTCCTACACTGTTGCCTAAAAGTAACACTAAAATAAAGTTGGTCCTTTCTTTCATTGCTGCTGCATGGAGTTCATAATACAGTCCAGAACTTTATCCCAAGAAGAGGTAACAAGGATGTGGACATGCACACACAAGCACACACAAGCAGAGATAATGTGAATAAATAAAGCACAGTGGATATAATTTCTTTTTTCTTCCCATTGTTTTTCACATCATTATTTTTTGTTAGGAAAAAAGTAGTGAAACAAATTAAAAGCAAAAATTCTACAGAGGATCCCATAAAATTTCACATCAGCACAAAAATATTATTATAAAGTAAAGAACGAGAGGTAGGGGAATAAGGGGGAAACTAATGGGACTTGTAAGCACTAAATGTATAAAAAAATCTAGTTTATGCAATGCATTAAAGTCAGCCTGAATTATTAAGAGAAACTCCCTTTGTGTCCCCAGGTGCTTTACAATGCCTGTGTAGTCCATATCAAAAGTTCTGGATGCTTTGTGCTAGAATCACAGTCGTTGATGAAGCACAAATTTAAGACGACAGGTAAAAGAGGTCTATGTGACGAGGGATTGATAATGGTCCACTGGGCTGTCCACCTTTATGTTACTAGTTCAAATCCAACAGAGTTAAAATAACAGAAGTTGGTGAGGTCTGAGAGCTGTTCAGTGGCCCATGTGAAATGAATGCAACGATTTGGACCAGAACCCTGTGGACTAGCAGGCAAATCACAACTCTTCCTCCTGCCTATTTTTCAGGGTGACTCCTTAGATTCAACAGAGGGGGGAAAAAAGCCCTAGCAATACCATCTACCTTCTCTGCAAGCAGTAAATACCATAAGCTTAAGGGCATTTACATTTATTACAGAACAGCGATTTATATTGCAGTAGCACCAGTGGACCTTGACTGCTATCAGTATGAGCTATGAGCACAGGAAAAGAGATTACTCCCTCTTCAAAAGGACAGGTATTATACTTATGAGAAAGGGCAGAAGAACAAATCAACTCTATGGATTGTATTTATTCTTAATTGCAATTCTCTGCCCCAGCCGTGCTACACTGAAGGAAGGCTTTCAGCACCCCACTCTTCCAAGCTCTACAGTTTCAACAGACTACTTTATGCTTAGAATAAATGTACCAGCAAGTGATTTTGAAATCATATTCATACAGCCAGGGCATTTGCTTACATCACTAGTATTATTATATCTGATATATATATATAAATAGATTCTACTACAGATTTGAAATATTTTCTCAAGACTATTTAAAGTCTTGAAAATAGTCCTTACTAACAAAAAGCTTAACTCCTGTCCCTATTAGGAGTGCAACAGAATTTTGGCTCCACTGCTTTGCTGTACCACACCAGATAATCTGCAGATCAGCATAACCACATCTGATCACCTTTACTCTAAAACACACAAAAACCTCAATGCCAGATGAGGGAACAACACTCAAACCAGAGGAAGACACAGAGAATATTTTTAAAGTAAAAAGGCTTCTAAAGGTCACATACAGTACAGCTAAAAGAGAAAGTCCCATAAAATACCTCTGATGAAAAAGAAGAAAGTAATTTCTGGGCTTTTAAAACTTAAAGTAAAATAAATGTCCATTTATTTAACATTCTTGGTTTGCTTTGTAAAAGTTTTATCATTCAATTCATACAGTCCTTCTCATTCCCAAATGACTTGGGGTATTTTTAAGAAAAAAAAATAAATTAAAAGACTTCAAAATTATGTTAGGGGAATTTAACTCTTTAGTCTCATTGTGTTCTCATCTCAGTTCTCAGATGCTTTTTGAAATTAAAAGTTTTTCAAAATAAAAACATTTTGGAGACTGAATTCATGGCCCTGCTCTTTACCCTTCCTCCCTCTTGTCTTTCTGACAGCCAACTGTCTGTCCCAGGGACCAAAACACATATGTTTAGACCATGACACAACTAAATTTGTATTTTTCACCACCTCCATGGACTTCTGAGCTTTGAAACATTTTGCATTTTCTACTACATTACTGGCATAAATGTTGATTTTGGTAAGCTTATTTTTCAGTCTCAGAAGCCTATTTAATCTCATGATTAAGAGCAAGCACACCAGGTGGACAGCATAAAAATTTTCAGGATCCTGTTTGTCTTATGGGGAGAGCAAATTTTTGGTGTAGATTTAATATGGCAACATGAACCCAAATTTAAAGCATTGATTAGTATCTGTCAAAATACAAAAACCCAAAGTAAGGGATCCATCCTTACTTTCAGCCTGTTGTACAACTACGTACAGTAACACCAAGCTAAATTCAGAGAGAATAGAAGTGACGGATAAACAATATAGCAGTAACACACATTTTTATGTGCTGAGTGCAGCAGAAAGACAAGGATGAAGTTAGAAAATAAAACTCGACGGTGAAATTTAAGACTTATGAAGTGGACTTCCTGAGATGAGTTTGCCTACTGCAACTTTTCCACCTGTTACCCCAATCTCTTATATAAACTGCCCCATATTCAAACATACTTCAACAGTGCACAATTTACCCACTCGTATATATGATTTGCCTATATAAATTATTTTTATCGCTATATTGCCAAAGATTTCTACCTAAAAACTGCATGGATATTGTGCCAAGTCCTTAGAATGTGTTTTGTAATATATGGTGTAGATATTTCCTAACAGAACTTCAGCAGATCTACTGGGATGAGATTATAACCACAGCTTAGATGGGTTATGAAGAAAGGAATCTGAGACATTTATACGTAACCTTGATTGGAGAATCTAAAGAGGCCTGAATGAAAAGTAACATCTGTATTAGTGGCCTGACAGAAAAGATGGGACTAAGAAAACAAGCAGTAATGAGAGACTAAGAGGGAAGCCCTTTTTTTAAAACACCTGTCTTGAGCTGTTATTATAATATCTGGAGTACAGATATAAATCTGGGTCAGCAGCACAGACATGTCAATTGCATTTATTTGTGGATAACACTGTAGAGGTGATGTGTAAAAGGAGAGGAGAGATGGATCAAAACTAAAAATCCTTAGGATTTTGCCAGAAGTCAGAGCAGGAAGCTTCAAAGGATGAATGAAACGATTAGGGAGAAAACAAGACAAGAATGGAGCCAAAGACACAAACTATGATGAGATTTGAAGAGATCAAAACTGACTGTGCGAGAGGAGGAGGAAGAATTGGCTAAGAGAGGATCATTAAGTAGTTTTGTGAGAGTGGTTTCAGCTAACGAGAAGGTCAGAAGCCAATTCCAAGGAGTTTACAATAGCACTGGAAATCACCTGCTTTGAACACAACAGAATGTGAATGCACAAAGAGCAAAAGTGACCATGGAGCAACAGGAAGTGACAGAGAGGTAAATAGAGTCAGGATGGCTTTCTAAGGATTGGGAATGTTAATAAAGACTAATATACTCTTAAATTATGAATGGAAGGAGCTAGAAAGACATGGTCAAGAGAAAGCCAGGAGAAGATGACAGCAAGTGTAAGAGAGGTAAGGAAATAGGGTCAAAAGGGATGACTGGGAAAAAAAGAAGAGTTAGAGAAGAACAGATGACAAGCATCTGCATCAAAATACCAGTAAACAGTATCATATCTAGCTAGTTGTACAAAAACAATATAAAAAAAAAAAATCACCACGAGGGTGGAACAGGGTACACATAAAGATGGAGCCTGTGGAATCTGGAACCTCCATCCCTGGAGACATTGAAAGCCGTATGAAGCTCCAAGCAATTTGATCTACCTTTGAAGCTGGCTCTGCTTTGAGAAAGAAGGTGGATTAGATGACCTTCAGAGATTTGTTCCAATCTGAGTGATTCTGTGTAAGAAGGACAGAAGAGTGGTAGACAGACTGAAGAGATGGAATAATCATTTGATACTTTGTGTGTGAAGAAATCCTCAGGTTTTTAATGTAGCTGGATGTACAATATGGGCTCTTAGAAGGTACTTTCACATCCAAAAGTGCAGTAAGTATCTAGTGTTATTTCCAGCAGTGTTTATAAAAAAGCCTCAGCAATGGAGGTGAGATTGCCTATACAAGCAGTTTAGCAGTCTGGCCCTTTATAAAACCCTAGTCAGTACTATATATGTCTTAAAGAATGTCAACCGCCTTTGAAATCTGACTTCAAGATATCAAGATATGTGGCTCCAAACTGGAAACTAAAGGAAACTGATGGGAAAACTAGACATAAATAACAATTTAATAGATATATTTCCTATAAAATTCTCCCTATTCGTGCTTCAGTGGTCAATAATTAGTAAGAGAAGTATAAATAGGTTGGAATTCTTTTATCATAGTTGAAAGTGATATATTTTAGGAAATCTCAGCTCTTTCAAGTACAACAGAATTTTTTTAATGAATAGGAAACATTCTTAAATTAATGACCACACCCAAATTTCAGAGTCTTTTGCCTATCTGGAAAAGACTAAATAGGCTAACAATATGGGATCTGGACAAATGTTTCATCAAGATTAGATTCACTTAATATTTGACATCAGAGACATGTACAATGGGCCATGTGAGTAGATCAAAATCCCAGACTCTATCAGGGTTTTGGAAGTTTAGAGAAAGGAAGCATGACGACAATGCCAGGACTGTGCTGTAACAGAATGTTCCGTTTTCCAGGTTACTTAACACTGCACTTCTTCCAAGGAAAGAACAGATGCAGGAGAAGACCTGCATTTCTAAAGAGACTTTTGCTGGTAAATTATACCTTACATACATGTGCTGCCAACCAAAATGTATGTTCTGAAGTTTCAGTGTCCAATGGATAAAAGTATAAACCAGAGACCAGATTCCTGACAACGCCGAAGAAGAGAGTAAGGGCCACAACTACAGTGTAGAATCTGAAACAGCATTCATGCAGTTACGAGCAATTTAGGGGCTGCTCTAATCTTTTCCAGTTGCTCTCAGCTGTCATAAGATTATTTTCCTTGGTCATATAATGAGTATATTCCCCACCAATTATTAACACCAGGTAAATGTAGGAGAAATGGTGATTGGAAGCATATATGGTTGGAATATAATATGATCTTTTTGTAAACTGAAGATTCAAGTTCTTTCAAATTGAACATTTAAAAAAACCTCCAAACCTACCATTTCTAATCTTTAGGAACCACTGGTAGACTTTTACTGCAAGTTTACAGCGAGTTTTACTGCTGAATATTCAAAAATATATATTTCTCAGAGGTATCCTGTAAAATAAAAAGGTCTCTAAGTAATAATAACACCATGAAAACTAAGTGGCACATGTTCTTAATCAAACTGGCAAGCATAGGTGTAGTAAAATGCTCTCTTACACATTCTGTATCAACACAATCAAAGCTGCTTATTTAGGTAACAAAAGGCTAATTTTCTGATGGTAACATCTCCTGCCTTTAACAAGTCAAGAATCAGCATGTGACTCCAGCTGAACAAGGAACTTCTCACCAAACCATGCTAAATAAAGAATATTTGCTTTTCAAAGGTTTACCTAAGTACATAGAATCATTTAGGTTAGAAAATATTTTTAAAATCATCGAGTCCAACATTAGCCCAGTACTGCCAAGTCCACCACTAAACCATGGCCCTAAATCCCTCATCTACACATCTTTTAAGTATCACCTGGGATGCTGACTCAACCGCTTCCCTTGGCAGCCAGTTAAGGGAAAGGAGAAAGGCAGGTAATGCACGAAAAATACTTTAGTAGAACACAAGCCTTCTGACTGAGGATAATACTCTATTAGTATCAATGTGTATTTCATTTTACTTTCCCCAATTTTAGCTTGGTTTGTGCTCAAGTACTTTTATGCATCACTCGAACAGAAATAAAACAGATAATAATGTTGCACATCATTATGGAGTGTAAACTCAGTTATGATGGACCCCGAGCATCCCAAAGCTTCTTTGAGAATTGGACATAGATTTCTGTCTTTAACTTTTCAGGAAATGAAAGGAAAGAGCTTTCTGATCTTAGCTATGCTTGGCACTGGTCAATAGAGTAGTCACTGAGGGACTACTCACATAAGTAAGGTTGCAGAATCAGGCTCATCATTCTTAATTTTAAAAAATCACCTTCTGGATTCAGACCAAATAAACAGAAAATTTGGCCTGTTTTCTATTAAAAATGTAAAAATATGAACTCAAACATGTTTGTCAGGATAAAAAAGATTCTGTAAAGGAATATTTCTATTTAATATTGTGCCATGTGTGAAATTCTGCATTTAACATGCATATCTGTACTAACATAGTGGGAGGACAGCATTTACTAGCTCCAGGAAAATTCATTACCTTTCTACACTGATCATATTCCTGGTCCACAGCTAAATTTTAAGCCATGATTTGGCAAGAAATACAGCCAGCATGACACTTTGTCCCATTTTCCTCTACCATACATGAAGTAGATTGATTTTGCATGTCTTCAGTCTACTTTGTTTAGAGAAAACAGTTTAGTCTTGGTTGCTATTTTTCTGAGGACTCATTTTCTTGACTCCCAGCTCATAGCAGCTGAGATCCACAAAATTTCCAACTTCCTGGACAAGGACGAGATTAATGCCACTTTTCCTTGTTGTCCAGTGTGACCCAGCATGGATAGGCCCTTAGCTCCACAAAATTGTTCTGAGCTATCTCTACAAAATGCTGAGCTATTCATCATGTCCTGTTAGTCAATATTTAAGACCAGCATGAATTGGGAACTGCCCAATGTGCTTAAAGCTGAGTGAGGTGGTGGTGGCTGTCAAGGCTGTCATTGATCTGGGCTTTACACACTTTTCCTCTTAACCCTTCATAGGAAAATCAGTGAATTTTGACCACGTGTAAACCTACATCATTATCCTTTGTGTGAGCTGGAATCTGGCCATGCTTTTTTATGCAGGTTTTGCAGCAAGAAAAGAGACTCAACCCACTTCCACAAAGGTTGAATTCTGCTGTTTGAACAACTCCTTCCCAGAAGAGAGACAGGTCTTCTCGTAGTAAAATTAACTTGGTATTAATTTTAGAACATCTCAGCATAGACAGCTATGGAATAGGTCCCTAAATACACACACCTGAGCAACAAAGCAGTGAGGACACAGTGGTATCAACAGAGCTCGCGTTTGCCTTGGGCTACCCCAGCTATGAAGACAAACAGGACATCATAAAGCACGATGAGTACAGGATGGTCAGTGCCAAGCTCAGTTCCTCTGTGTTACAGCTAAGCTCTTCCTAACGCCACAAATAATTCCTCTTGAGTTAAGAACATGCCATTCAGATCAAAGAACTACTTCACACAACTCAGAGACTCCTGCTGTGAAAACAGATGTATATTTTTTCTTCTCCATAGACTAGTTATATATTTGCACTATATTTGACTGTTACGTCATTCATCTTGTCATTGGTGCACGCACTCTCAGTGCCTCCCACCTTCATGCAGCCCAGAAGACCCTTTACACTGACTTGGGGCAGACAGTTCAAAGAGAGAAGCTTCTGCGTTTAATGCACAAATTTAAAGTACAAGGGCAAGACAGTGGGAATTCTGGAGGAATAGCAGCAATGCTGAAGTATGAGCAGTAGTGAGGAGCTGTGAGAAGCTCAAAGGTAATACAAAGCAGGAAAGTATGAACGTTACTTAAGGGGAGGAGAAGATAATAAAACCATGAGAAGAACTGCGCAAACAGAGGTTTTGAAAAATTCAGTTGTCTTAGGTTTAAAACTTCCCAACCCATCAATGATAGTTCTCATATGAGACATACCATCAGTATTACAGTACTCATACAAGCCATAATACTACACTAGGTTTAGCACAATTAATTTTTTCCTTCTTTCTATGGTATCTGTGAAGCATCTATGTTAATATCTGTGAGACAGTGCTATTCCCATTTTATTGATAAGGAACTGTGTCACAGAGAGACAAGAGCAGACAGATGTGAGCAAGGCAGGGAACTGAGAACAAATCTCCCATAATTATTCTAATAAATTTAACCATCATTATCGTCTTGCCCCAAATCCAATATCCTTGCTCTCATTTAAAATATTTCCCACGGACTACGTTATGAAGTTTAGGTTGTTCTGGCATCTATTTTTCCCCAATCTCTTATTGATCACGTGCTCTTCCAAGTTTCTTGCCAGGAAAAGAATAAGGCATCAGGATGACAAAGCAAAGTGCAATGGAGTAAAAGAGCCAGAAACCGTGGAAGAAGCAGAGGGCAGTCTTGTGAGGCTTCCAAGATATTGTGCATTTTGAAAGCATGGAAATTAAATACAATAATTAAACAATGCAAACTGAGTTTTTTCCAGTGCTACCTTATTTTCTTTCACATGGGTTACCACTTTTCACATGAAGATATTAGCTCACTCCGTCTCAGAGCTGGTTAGAAATTCTAGAAATATTCCAGATGTTAAGCAAAGCTTTACGACTTACGAAGGTCAGAGATAAATGCAACATTGTCTGATATTTTAAATTTAAGATCAAATAATGAGTAGGCCTTCTTCAGCTACAGAGTGATTCAAGAGCATGCAGCCTATGTTAAGCAAGATACGGCACTAGATAAACCAGTGATCCCCTCTACACTCAAATCTTACATGAGTGTGCAATAAGTAAACTAAATAGTACCTGGCACTGTACAATTCCCACAACTTGATATTGCAGTGTTTTTCTGCACAGGCTCTGTCCAAGTTATTACATTACATTAACATTCTGCTGAGTGGTGAAGGGATTAAGCTGCCCAGTTGTTACTGGGATGTGTCGAGAGGGGCATCTGTAACTCAAATAACCGGAACATTTAATTTCAGTGCTGAATTCTGGGGTTGCACCCACGCAACATCCCAAAAGTCTGGTTTCATCCAGCAGAAACTATCTGGATTCAAGACCAATGATCAGATAAAGTATGACCAGCAATGCAGGAAAAAAAGCATAAACGCCTAAGTAGAAGCAGATGTGATATGTATCCAACAAGAAAAGAAAAGTTTGCCTGGAGTAGGATCAGGTCTTGAGTATCAGTCATGGGTGCATTGCTTCTATCTCCTATATTTAGATTTAAGTCCAAATTGTGAGCAAAGAAATGAAGCTCATTCAAGATCGTCCTAGAGTGAGCAAAGGCTTTGCTCTCAAGTTTACAATGGCATTTACAAATATGAAGAGAGTTCTACCAGTTCCCTACTGCCCAAAGGAAAATGAAGCAGCAGACAGGAAAAACAGGGGAAGAGCTGACATTTCATAGCAGTATTTGGAACAGGAGTGCAAAGAAACAAATGATAGATGGTTGGAGGCACAGAAATTGAAAACACAGCTTGACAATGGAGTTCTGGCTGGAGAGCCAGTGGGAATGAGAAAGATGTACACAAGCCTGGGGATCCAGCCCTGGAGGAATGAGGGATGAAGACATACAGGCAACTGACTGCAGGAAGGTACTGAAGACAGGAGGTAAAGAACAAGTAATTAGACTATGCTTATGGTAAAAACAAAAAGAACATGGAACAAGAAGCCAGTAGGGCAGTGATAAATAGAACTATTCTCCTTAGGACACAGAACTGGATCATACTCAGAGTTTTAACAGATAGCAAACAGGGGTAGGAAAGGTCACTGAGAACTGAGCAGAGAATCAATAATGACTAAAACCCCCTTATGGGTCTTCTGGAAATCAAATTTCAGTTTCTCATTGATTCCTGTGCCATCAGTAAATATCCCTGTAGTCTGATGGTAGTGAAAATAGGTATCTCGCATCTTACTCCTTCAGCAGTAGTTTTTTTGCAGAATAGTATTCCATGCAACTTGTTTAATAGAAAAATGGTACAACGTGGTGTGGGGGATTTTAATGTTCCAAGTATTTCACAATTCAGACAGGGGTTGAGACATTCTCAGAAGTTTCTCTTTTTAAATGGTAAGTGTGTACTCATTATCTTTCCCTCTGTCTCTCTATTTCTGTCTCTCTTTCTCACATAGACACATTTTCAAAATAACTTTTTTAACATGACCAAATCCAGAACAAAGGTGCCCAAAGTGCCAGATTGCCAATATAACCAAATTTTCCCTCATCTTGTGAATGGGCATGGAGACTAATGGCATGACTCATATCTATTGTTTCCAGAACACACCTGCCTCATACAGTGCACAAGACGGCCTTGCTGCAAGGACGAATCAGAAGTGTGTACTGAAGATGGTTCATTTGGTAAAGAATTTTGAAGAAATGCACTAAAAAATGGGACAGCACTACAAGAAGAAGAACAAGAATAGTTAAAGTAATTGGATGTCAGTCTAGAAAACGGGATTCTATCTTTCCTTGACATAAAGTTTCCATTATAGTAATTCAAACCAGCTTTTTCACAGGTGGTCACTGAAAGTATACTCTTTATTTAGCATGTGATTCACTGAGATCAGGTGTGGCGGTGCCTCAGCCCTCTGGAGAGCTGCAGTGCCCTCATGGTCATTGGACCATGTGTGTTCCCCCCTTGTGTTTGTATTCCCTGTTTATTATGTATGTTCTCTGTTCAATATGTATGTCCCCTGTTAAATATTCATTATGTTCTCGAAAGTTCTGTTCACTTCGACACCCCATTGGTTCCTCCCTACCCAGTCCCTCCTTCCCCAGTTCCGATTTGTTCCCCGGTTGTCCCTCAAGTTTCCCTCCGCCCATTTGCCCCTCCGTGACTGGTTGCCCTGTTCCCCTTATAAACCCTGAGCTTCAGCTTTCCCTGCGTCTTCGTCCCTGGCCCCTCCACAATAAATCATCTTGCTGGAACCCACACGAAGACCCTTTCCTCCTCCTTTGCCTCCGGCGCCTCCCCAGCTGACACTCTGCGAGCCCCCTTCCCCACTCGGGAAGGACAGCACAGCAATAACAGCAGCCAGCTCCTGTCAGCAGTGGCCGACCCCTGTGGCCAGGGACGCGGCAGGACAGCCGCAGATTCCCTCGAAGAGGGGTGGCTCGTGGGGAGCCAACGCGGCGATCAGGCATTTGAATTTGCAGAAGAGATGAATGTTCAGAGACATAGCTGGAGGCAGGAAGACCTGAGTTGGAAAAGTTCCATGTGACAGTAAGGAGTGAAGGCGTTTGGACCTCAGCAGCTCAGGATGGTCCTGTAGATCAGTGGCACCTTTTAAACACAGTATTCTGGGCCATGGTTCCCCAGCCATAAAGTAGAAATCATACTGTCTTCCAATCTCAGAGGCCTGCAGTAATGTTAATTTGATGTTTGCTCATCACTTAGGCACTATAGTGATCCTAGGAAAATCCCAAAAGGAAATTAATAATAATTAATAACTATGTCTCCAGAGCAGGGCTTAAATATTCTGTAGTAAACAAGGTGTGGGGCCACACACTGAACAATGTCATGGAAACAAAATATGGAACAGCTGCTCATTAAGTGACTATCTTATACTCCGTGAACTGGATGAGGAAAAGATTTTGTAAGAAAAAACAATATGTGATCATGTAATTAAAGAAGTCTTCACAATACATATGCATGGGGGAGATTAAATTAACTTGCCCTAACAAAGTTAATTCTGGCACGTATTAGCTTTAGAGTGTTTGGACTCTTTAGTGTAGATTTTCCACACACAATATGAAATAACTGAAGATCCTGCTGAGCTCTGATTAAAGGACATATATTAGCCATCTGTATTTTATTCATCCAGTTCAAAACAGAATTTACTTTTTACTATTGGAAATGCAGTGCTGGAATGAGTTATAACAACTGGAATACAGGAATGACTATTTCATTACCAATTATTCCTATTTTCTACAGAAAATTTGGATTTTAGCCAAAAACTTCCTTTAGCATCATAAATGGCAAAAGAAGCAGGTTAGAGACCATCTTCTACGTAATATGCTACAGCACAGTGGTTCCTGCAACCTACCACTGTCACTTGAATTAATTAAAGTACATGAATTCAAGACAAAATTTATGAATGATTCTCACAAGAGTACATTCAACTTCCATTAACTTCAAGAGATGTGGAGCCAACACATGGCTATTTTTATCAGTCCTGCTCAAACACATGCAAGTGTAAGGCAAATCAAACCTTTGCCTCCGTTTTTTCATATGGATGTGACTTTCTCTGTGAAAACCACAGGCTCCCTGTGTACATATGGGTAGATATATATGTATCTGTATATCTATCTGATCAATTAAGTGGCTTTCACTTGAAATAGTCTGTCCTTTAAGAATGACCGTGTCTCTTACACCAGCATATTTAATCAGATCATATTTTGTAGTAGGAGTTCATTCCCGTCTTTCTCTTGCACTCAAAGATACGACGCATCGCATTCGTAATATATGGCTACATATTTAAGGTAGAACCTCAGTTTTAAAGGATGCTTCTTGGTTTTGTTTCTGTGTGCACTGCCTGGCTCACCAAGGCTAAGTTACGTGTCTTGATGATGAACAGACACACTGCATAGAAGATTTCACTTTTCTAATCTCTTATAATAAAGAACACAGAGCCAGTTCAGTGGGTACTTCAGAACATACACTGTACACACATGTTCATACACCTCAGAAGGTTAAGTTCCTGACACTCCTGTGTCATTTAATATACCTTACCTCTTAAATTTTATATTCCTTAGCTTTGGATTCATAAACAAATTTTAACATAAAGTGCTTGTTACCATCAAAATAGATTTTCACCCTGAAAATTTTAGCATATGGGCACTTCTTTGGGCGTCTACAAACTACAGCAATCTTCATTCCTGTCATAACTGTCAAGCTATTGCAATCATAATTCCTCTGTCTCAGCTGCAGACCTCACTGCTCCCTCAGGAGGGGAAGAAGAGGGGCAGGAACCAATCTCTTCTCTCTGGTGACCAGTGACAGGACTTGAGGGAATGGTATGGAGCTGTGCCGGGGGAGGTTTAGGTTGGATATTCTCAGAAGGTCCTGGAACACTGGAACAGGCACTGGAACAGGCTCCCCAGAGAAGTGGTCACAGTACCAAGCCTGACAGAGTTCAAGAATTTGGACAATGCTCTCAGGCACATGGTGTGACTCGTCGGAGGGTCCTGTGCAGGGCCAGGAATTGGACTTCAATGATCTTTGTGGGTTGCTATCAAACCAGAATACTCTGATTCAATGATAATTACTATCCCTTATCTTTTAGAAACTTCTAGATATCTTACACAATATACAATCAGCAGCAGATATGGAAAGGTCTACAGTACCAGAAGGATTTCAGAATTAAAAACAATATCTAAAATGCAAACAAAATTTCTCAGCTGCTTTTTTACATCCTTTTCACCTCTGACTACATATCAGTATCAGATATGTATTTCATTGCACTGATCTTATTCTACAGACCAAACAGAGAGTACCAACTATTTCAGTGTTTCTCACTATTTCCTAGTGCATTTTGCAAGTTCAAGTTCATTTAGCACAGTCCTGGTATTGCTGTCTTTAAAGTCAAATGAAACTGCTTAACATGAACCTTTGGGTCTTACTTGATCTATAGCAAATAGTTTTCAGGTTGATCAAACAAACATGTGCCATAGCTATGAGTCTACTTTTACCTTTAACAGTAAGGTCATAGAATCATAGGAAGACTTGGCTTGGGAGGGACCTTAAAGATCATTTCATTCCAAACCTCGTGCCACAGGCAGGGTTGCCACCCACTAGACCAGGTAACTCAGAGCCTCATCCAACCTAGCCTTGAACATCTCCAGGGATGGGGCATCCATAGCTTCTCTGACCAACCTGGTCAGTGATACAGTGATTTTACATAAAGTAATTTTACAACACTTGCACTTGAAGATAAAGTGATCGTAGAACACTTGAACTTAAAAAGAAATTTTTATTTTTGTTTATGCATTTGAAATTACCATAAATGAGGACAGCTAAAGACTACGACTCTGAAAGACATGGGAAACAAGGCAGATATTTAGCCAACATTTGCATGCGATTCAACTTAATTTCATGGTTTTATCTGTGGAATACTTTGTAATTCTGCTCCCACTTCCTTTTGTAAACCATGCTATCTATTTAAGTAGCAAAATACAGATTTTGGCCGAAGTGCCTCACTACCTGAACGCAGCTGATCTGTTTCAAGGCAAAAATTAGAACACTGGTCTTCCAACTCTAAGCTTCTTGCTTAATCTCAGACAGTTCCACGTACTTTATTTCTGAAGCCTGAGGGGTTTTTGATTTTATTTACTGAAGTACATTTGAGATTATTTTTGGCATCTTTACACTGGGTCATGAAACAGCATGTTTTGGCACCTGCTAGCCTCACTAGCAATCTGCTTACTCCAGGCTGTCATCCTTGTGCTGCTCCTGGGTATGCATCTGACAGAAGTCTTGCAGGTTTGCTTGGATCTGGAGTTTTGCAATCAATGGGAGAAGAGCAGCATATGAAAAAGCTTCATTGGTGTTTAGGTGAGTCTTTATTTGTTGATTTTATATTTTAAATATTTAATAAATAATGTTGTTCATTCCCATATATTCCATTTTATTGATTATGACTACTCATCAAGCAAACACAACCAAAATGAAGTGAAGATCCTTTCTGCAAAACTCATTTGTTAGCACTTGAAAATATTCACTGTGGAGACTTTCAGGTATATTTGCACTAACCTCATCTACTGGGGCATTTGGGGAAACTCTGGCACTAACAGTAATGATTATTATGGAGGAACAGTTTAAACTAGTATACTACCCTAAATTAAATGCATATCTTCTCTTTCTCCTTGCAGAGGTTTCTGACTGAGAAAAAAGTATCTGGTGCTGAAATGGTTCACAAGAACTAACCAAAACCATGGTGAAACCACATAAATACAGATTATTAGCAAGTAAAGACAAGTAAAAAAATTATGCCACTGCGGAACCAGTGGAATCACTGATGATAAATGTATACAAATTACCTATTCACAAAATTCAGTCTACTCAATCATCACACCTTAAAATATTAAGTTAGGAGAAGGAGCAGGTGTAATATTTTTTTTAAAATTTATCACCTCATGGCTATGACTATGAACATGCACCCCACTGCAATGAAACCTCAAGTTGTGAAGAAAAGGGTGCTTCCTGAAGGGTAGGATTTTTTCCCTCTGACTCTGAACTCTGACTTAGTTCCTACAGACATAAAGTTCATTTCACTTAACTTCAGATATTTGCAATATACGCATCAACATCTAAGCTGATCCCTAGGTTTCCTTTATTCTCTCTAGTAAGGAATGTGCTATTGTACAGTCTGATTCATCTGACCTACTTAGATGTCTACCTTCCGAGGAGATGAATCATGCCCTAAAAGTGTCTATTTCTCTCCATTGACTGTAAAGGCGGCCTAGCCAAAGATAGTTTTGATAGAAAAGACATTACATTAGGACAGATAAATTTCACCCCAGAAGCTATGAGAGGAAAAAACCAGGAGTGAATGCTATTTTCAGCAATATTTAACTTCTGTATGATTTTGAAATAGAAATCCATCCACAAGGTCATGTGGGGACAATACTACTGAGAGCTGCTGAGCAGCACAGACTGGTCTCTCCCAAACCACAGGGGAGCAACTCCCTCATGAAATGTGCAAGGTGACCATGAAATGGTAGTATCTGCTCCCTCTACACCTTCCCAAAAATACATTCAGAAGAAGAGAGTGCACTTCTTTCTTTAAATGTTGTTTGCAATAACATTAATACAGAGTCAAAAACTGTATTTGTATTTGCACACAGAAAGGACTGCTGAACTTATAAGAATCTGCTCATAGCTTTGTGCTCCTGGCATACTTCTAAAAACTCTTTTTAAAACAATTTCTTTCCAGCTTTGATTGACTAGGAAACATGTACCTTCCCTTGGCTTTAGCTACTCACTGGATAAGAATCTTTATCGTTTTTATCATATTCCTTTCCTTGACATTCTTCAGTGCACTGAAGATGAATGAAGTGCAGGACAAATGCACTTCTGCATCTCTTCTAAGTATGTGAAAGTATTTTTTTTTTATATGGAGACTTGTTAATAAAAGCTTTATTTCTACTGTATAAGAAGCATAGTTCTGACCTAACTAAACCATGACCCAAATCCTACTTGACCAATGAAGTCTTTCTCTGAACTTCACTTGGCTTTCAAATTAGTCTTCTGTCCTCCTTGGCTTGAGAAGGAATACTTTAGCTAGAGCAATCACAGTCATTCATCTGCAGTGGAAGAAGGCAAAATCTGCCTATGAGTGCTAAGATTTCTTTTGCCCACCCCGTATTCATAAAGGAAAAAAGAATCATTTAAGATCACATAAAAAAGGCTAAAAACCAGTAACTAGAAACTAATCAAAATAAAGCTACACGATAACCCTTCTTCAGAAAATATTAAAGTAGGAGAAAAGAAGGGATTCGACATTAAGAAGATGTAATGATCTAGCAAAATTATTTTTTACCTCTTCTAGTCAAATTACTCCAATACTTTTAAATATTTGCAACAAAAACAATCAGCTCTATCATCATCAGATTTCTCCAAAAGAATTTTTTTACTTATGTGGTGTATTCCCCTTGATCTGGGATTGAGATTTATACACATAGCTGCTAGTGCAGTGAGGAGAAACCAGGATCTTTCATAGGGGGCTTAATTTGATTTTATAACCCAACCAATTTTCAGGATGATTTAGGGATTAGATATTCTGGCAGGCTGAGCTATGTATCCAATAAAACACAAGAATATTTTTTTTTCTAATTCTTACTGGTGATATGCCCCTGCCCTGGCATTTTTACCTTTAATGTCACGTGTTCTCTTTGGCGTGCTAACATCAGCAGCAGCCCGTGATCAATCCCAGTGTGCTGGGCCACGCAATAAAACAGCCATGCCTGCTCACAGGAGCAGAGGTGCTGCCTAGAAACTGCAATTTAAAGATCCTACTGCCTCATTTTTGAAACCATTTAAGTCTGGAAAGAGACAAAAAGAAGTACAATTTTATGTGATGATTCCTACTACTTACATTTATAGTGACAATTTCTAAACTGCAAATTTAGTAACATGTGACACTTTGATTGATGAACTTTGCTTTTTCAGAAGGTCGTACTAGGAAGACTTACACTGCCAAGAACTAACATGAACTTGTCACCACGACAGTATCTTTGTAATACTCTACCTGAACTAACATCAGGCATTACTGTGCTTTGTGCATCCCTGCCATTCCATCAATATCCTCACATAAAACCAGCACAACAAAGTATACAGAATTCACTTCAGCTAATGAGGGGAGGGAGGATTTCTGACTACTCAATTATTTAAGGGGGGCATATTTAAGATGCCAGAAACAAGGAAGAACACATGATTCTGCTTCAAAAGCAGAGGAAGTACCATCACAATCCCTGGTCCTTAGGTCTAGCTGAATTTTGGTCAATACTTAGCTAAGTGTCTTGTAGAAAATTTGTGGCATAGGCAAAACCTGAACTCATCTTTCCCAACTCTAAGATAATTCTCTAATTAATGGGCCAGACTTTTCTCATTCCCCGAGGCACCATAGAACAAGCTGAAATAATATAAAGCTGGCTAAGAAAAATGTTGCATACCAGAGATTCCTACATTGCCTAATTAAGGTTGCTGTGCTATGTCTTTTCACTACCGTGGCAGGGCAAACTGAATATAGAAGCAAGTATAAAATCCCTAATCTGTGATACTGTCCTCTACGAGTGTGCATCCTGTGAGGGACCAAAGCATCCCTTCAAGATGTAAAAGAGCCATAACAAAAATGCTTAAGATGCTGCACCTTTCATTGTGTCTGTAATTTATTACAAGACAAAGCTTAATATAAGGCCCAGAATGATGTTTATATCTGTGATCAGCTGAAGTGAGCAACCCTCATAAAGGCCATTCACACAGAAAAGTGAGTTCACATGGGCTTTTCTAGCATTAGTTTCTAAATTTCAAACCGATTTAATCGACTACAGTATGTACAACTGCTTGTATGTCAGCCATGTCAGGTCTCTGGAATGTCAAGATTATCATTAACAAAATGTATGCACTTGATAATCTCTGCAGATAAAAAAAATCAAGCTTTACATACATTTTATCTAAAAGAAAATGGCAAAAAGAAAATGGGAAAAATCACATCAGCAAGTTTTAAGGCTAAGCCCTTGCAGCGCTGCAAGAATCAATATGAGGAATTCTGTTTGCAAAATACCAAATGTAAGAAGGTAAATATTTCAATTTAGACTCCAGCGCTGCTGGTAACTTCTTATGAGTTTTCTCTCTCTCTTTGTGTTGGGCAGGACTGATTTATTTTTTCACTCCTAAGCTCATGTTCCTAAGACTCTACAACAGAAAGATCCTTTCATGAATTCATTTAAATTCCTCGTGTACATTCCCTCACATCTCAAACTCTAAAACTATTTTCTCTAGCAGCCCACCAGAAATCACTACACAGATTCCTCATGATCCCAACTACGGCACAAGAAGTTCTATGAGCTCAGCCTGAGCTGAGAATCCATTTAATCACGCCTTGCATATGCTCATCCCACCTTCACATATTCCTTTACTGCTTTCTTCTTATGCTTCCATTTCAAATGACTACTCCTTTCCACTGTGACATACTGTGTCTCACAACTCCTTAAAGTACACTGACAAAACATAAATCAGAGGTAAATTTTCTTCTATATCTAATCCAAATTTTCCTTATAATAAATTAATTACTGTCTAATGCAATTAACTGATTCATGCTTCATCTTATTTTAGTATAGAATTTCTGAGTTTAACTGCATTTATAACTGCTGTCCATCACATCAAAGGAACCAAGTCAGTAGATCAACATAGTGTATTTATGTCTCTAATAAATTATTCAGCTTTCAACTGAACTTCTTGAGTTTCCTTTGAAGAGTGGGACCTATGACTATTAACAGAGTTTATTCTACTAATAAAATAAAAGATTCTGGTGTTCTTTTGGGAAAAGATACGGGATATGCAGGAAAATCATAGCACAGTTGTATCCTGTGATATTAGCTCATAAAGGTCTGGGACAAATGTCCCCAACAGCTGCTCAGGATGGAATCTGATACCAGCCTTCTGAATTTCTGGGCAATGTATAGATTTTTCAAATAAAAATTCTGCAGAAGAAAAATGATTCAAGAAAAAATCCCTGTGATGAACACCAAGGGAATGACATCTATTTTCTCTATAGTCCACATACATGGAATGCAAATATATCCAGCATTTTAAACAAGTTTGCAAGCAATTCTTAAGAAAAATGCATTCCTCAAAACTAAAATGGATTTTATCATTATAAGCCCCTGAATTCACTTCATCCACATTTTGTACACTTACACACTCAATTTATACACTCATTTGTTTTTCATGCCAGCATATGAGAACTACTGTGATTGCCTGGAGATAGTAGGATGACAACAGGGGAAGTCACACTTTACGAATAAATATATATACAGTGAAAGAAAGTTTTCCAACCTATCCATCCTGCACAGCTGGCTCTACTGCTACTGTTTAATGACATAAAATTTCCTATTTATTTACAATTAATTAGTACTACCTTTTTGATTTCACAGTAAAAAGAATTCCAGTACATCCAGGTCCAAAAGGATTCAGGCACTCATTCCTGTTCTTTGTAACTTCAGCAGCGAGATTAATATATGCATCATCTAATTTAACTGCAAATTACTCTTTTAGCATGAATTGTCTGTTTAAAGATAATGCACAGCAGAACTCTTAACTGCATCCCAGAAGTCATGCAGCACCAGGCAGATAAGATCACAGCGGTTACCAGGGGTAGCAAATGGGAAAAGCACTACAGGAAATGAACTCTTGTCAATAATCTCAAGAGAGTGCTATATTTAGGTCAATTGTACCTGAAATTGTTTGGTGGGGTAATTGCTCTTTGGTACAGACTCTGCTCTCTGAGCCTGTCAGAGTGCTTGTAGGTCCTCTGGATTGGATTCACCAATTTTCTTCCAGACTCATTTTCTAAAAATAAAAACAAACAAACAAAAAAAAAAATTTAATGAAGGATAGCAAGCTTAACAGAACACAGAAAATCACTCACATGTTATTTTAGATTTTAAAAATATGCTTTCAATGAATGCATTTAATACAAAAATGTGTTTCAATATCCAACTGATTGCCTCAATCGTCTAGAATAGAAACTTATTCAATTATTCAGATTTTTCATTTGGCCCTCCAAAGATTTCCCAGACCTACTGAATATGAAAGGTGATTTAGAGCGCTTTTGCTGATCAGTTAATAGTCAATGCAAAATCAGAATTGTTCTTAAATCCTATAATGCATCCCAGTGCAACATTATTCTGGCTTTAATTCGGGTTGAGTCCTCATCTGGTAATATGGCTTATTGTTTCACAATTTAGGCTGGTTCATCCATGTATACTGAGGAATGTGATAAACTCAGTTTTAGGAATCCAATCTAATGAGACACATACTGACCTTTTACATCGGTTAGCTGGATTAATACAGATACCAGAAAACAGCACCTAGTCATTCTGTCTTATGATTTCTTAGAAGAAATATTTTGCTTTGACAGCACAAAGTCTCCAGCAGAATTATTCCTTCTTCACATTGAAGAGTCCGTATTAACCGGATGAATTTTCAAGCAAGGAAAAGCCTCCTTTAGCAGCTAGCTATTCAGCACTTACCTTCTACAGACAGATACAGCATCATATCTGTAGTCACTGCTCAGTGATTGTGATTAGCATCTACTGTAATTAAAGAAAATGTCGTGATGCAACCACACTGCTGAAGAATATACCTGTACTTTTTATTAAAAAAAAAATTACAAAGGAAATAACATACACTACTGAAAGCTACAGTAGGTGCATCAGTTATTTTAGCTATTGTTTCTTGTGAAGAACTTCAAATTCAAAGATACTCATTAAACTGAGTAGATGGCAATAACAGACGAAGTGTTAATGGGGCAGCAGTGGAGTGTGTCAGGAAAATGAAGAGACCCTGAGGGGCTCACCATGCTGTTTATGCTCAGCTAAATTCACCAGCATTACCATAAATCCTCTAAAAGATACTGTATTCAGTTCCTTTTTTGCTACTTTTCAGGCAAGGAAATATTCTATGAAATTAGAAAATGGTACTATTTTCTATTAAGCAAACTTTGCATGTAAATACACTAAATATTTACATGCCATTACTATTACTTTTTTTTTAAATTTAAGAAAAACAAAGAGAGGGTATTTTAATCTTCAAAATAATGTATGAATCTATATGAAAATTTATGAAATCATACACAGGAAGAGAGCCTTTAAACAAAAGAATCATCATTTCTCTCATAAAATTATTTTATAATTTAAAGACCAAGTTTCAATATTAATTTCTCACATGCACAATTCAACTAGCTAAAATAAAATTATGCATAAACCAAATAACTTTTCATGAGAGTTCAAAATTCTTGATTTCTAGTTAGTTGCTTTGGGTTTTTTTATTTTAAGGTGGCATTCTGAGGGAGTAAATTAATCTTAGGAAATATACATAAACCATTCATTCCAAAAATTTACTGGTTAAAAAGAAGTGTTTTATATATGGTTCTGCATGCATCTTTAAGTTTATGGTGACCTTATTGTGCCTTTGATCTTAGAACAAAACTTTTCCTGCATAAGGATAGGTGGATTTATTGTTAAGGAGAAAGAGGCTGTAACACGCTGTATAACTTCAATTATAAACACAACTTCAGGTAAGAAATCATTATCTACAGAAGAAAGGTCCTAGCAAAACTGCGAAAGGCTTCATGGAGTCTCCTCTTCCATCTGTGTTGGGGGGTGCCTCGCGATCGCCCATGCGGGAGCGGCGCCGCGGGGCCGGGCTGCAGCACCACGGACAGCGGCCGCCCGTGGCTGCGGTAGCGACAAGCACCGCGCGCGCTCTCCATGGCTGCGCTGCTCAACTTAAGACATGTCCAAAGATCAAAATAATGGGCGAGTTTTGTTCTAGTCTTCTCCCAACGCCATCTTGTTGAGGTTTACCTACGACTTTTAATTCCTGGAAACAATGAGAACTAACAGATCTGAAAATGAATCGGTTGTTGAAATACGTCAAGACAGACCTTGGGCTCTGACAATGCTGGCTTCCACTATGTGCTCTTGACCTTCCCACTTCAAAGCCAAAGATCTGATATCCAATAGCAGTCATGTGTTTTTGAGGAATACAGTTTTGCATATATAAATCTCCACATGGGGAATAACTATTTGGAGACCTGACTCAATACCAAATGCTTGGCAAATGCACACGCAGCCATAGGCAACTTGTTTGCCACTGAGAATACTGAAATATAAAGCCCCTATAATTATCCATTCATATGCTTCCAATGATAATAATGCTTTGTTTCAGGAACCCAAAAAACCATTCAGTTACCCTTGCAGAAGTAGAAATAAGGTACTTGTAAGAAGCTGAAGTAGAGATTCTCCTTACTGCTTAGCACCTAAGCAAAGCACATTTAAAAGACAGATTAAATGTCATGGGCTCTGAGATGCCCTAAGCGATGCACTTTGCAAGTGAATGGCAAAACCACCTGGAATGGATACTTTATCCTTATAAGCAGCGGATATTTTAGTAGCAGACAAGAAAATTCTCACCAAAAGGTTACATTCTGACTGATGCTGAGAACCAGCAATTCCCACAAAGGTCATGAAGAGCCCCCAGTTCTTATTATCCCTGAAGGTACAGAAAAGAACCTGAACCACTAAAATAAAATCACAAGAAAGTGTCTCTCATGCAAATACTGCCTGCTTTTAAGAGGTTGTGTACTTCCTCCAGTGTATTTCAACAGCGGTGGTCACTTGAGTTATTTCTGGCAATAATTTGCTTTAGTGGGTTTTTTTCAGGCAAGATGAAATAATTACAACTACTTCCAATACTTTGATAGGGTTTTAAAAAATGATTTAAATATTTTATCTCATATTAGGACATATGAGGTTAATTGTGACTATCAACAGATTTGGGCAAGTAACAGTTTACATGAACTTACAGGCACTCAAGTCATGCTTCTGATTATTCAGAATAATGTATAAATAAAAATACATGGGGCCTAGTCCCACTCCTGCTGACATTAGACAGACATCTGTCTCACTTTTCAGTGGAAATAAAACCATAACCCAACCTCTAGGACAAACATTAAGTCAAAGGTCAAGAAATGTAACTACAAAAAAATAAATTAAAAACATTAGGTGAATAGTAAATAAAGTATTTTTTCCAATCAGAATACAAAGTTGTAAATCATCTGTGAAAACAAAGAATTTAAGGTGAAAAAATCCTGTCCCTGTCATTACCATTTGGTGTATTACCTTCTTCCACCAACAACACACTTAGAACTACAAAGTATAAGCACTTGTGAGATTTTACATTAACTTCATGTAGATCTACCAATAGACAGTCTTAGTGCCAACCCTGCTTTGAAATAAATGTTTCCTAAACTTACAAAACTCTATCATATAAAAAAAAAAGGACGATTAAGAAAAAGTGATCTGGTATAAAACTATTGGAGCATGAATGCCCTTCTCCGAGGAAGAGTATACCCAAAGCTGACATTTAGTGCTCTTGGAAAATTTATGAATACCATCACTGAAAGCAGTCGATGAGCATCCCTGTTAATGCTGGATGCCATGTTTTCTTACGTGAAGTGGAGCTTAGGTAGGATGAATGGTTCAAAGAATCTGCTGCTGCTGCCAAATAAGGATTTAAAACTAATGAGGAAAATACACAACTGGCACTGAGGGGACCTTTCGGAAAGGCTGCATGCATCCCTCACATGGTAGATAAACAGTTATCTCCTGACTGAGGCCCACTGGAGAAAGTGTGAAACAGTGCACTAATACCTGAGGGAAAAAACAGGGGGCTCTCCTGACTGCAGAAGGTAATGAAGATGGTGAAAACACAAAGCGTTTGCAGTGTTATTGGCTCTTGCAAAGTGAAGAGTGTGTCCACTTCCAGGACAATATGGAATCTGAAAATTGCCTTTAAGTAGGAGGATGGCACACAGGACTAGATGAGTCATAATGTTTTCCTTTATCCTGCACCTTAAAACCCTACTACAAAACAAATAATGTTAGGAGAAAGGCTATTACATTAAAAGCCGTTGATCTGGAGTCATTTCCAAGGTCAACCTTTGGGTGTGTAGATTCACCTCCTCAAAACAGTGCTAACCCAGAGAGCCAGAGCAGAAGAAAATCAGGGGGCCAGTAATCAAAAAAAACTTGCCAGTGATTAAATTAAGTCTAGGGTAGAGAACTGATTTGCCTTTCCAGATCTTTCCTGCTGTTTTCTGAAGCAAACTGAAGGCAGTGATGGCATCTAAAGGAAAGAAACAGAACTAGAAAAATGGAAGTGTAAAGCAAATAATATTAACCTACAGATTATAGACCTACACACTGCAGACTATGAACTATATACAGCAAGAGTTATTAGCAGACTTAGTTTTACCCTCCTACACCAACAATTGGAGAAGAGTTCTATTACCAGCGAATGCAGCAAAACATCATGTGCCCAAATGTGCACATTTAGGGCAGGGCTCTTTATACAGTCTACTGTGCACCAAGGTCAGATCTGCCTAATGACCACAGGTGAAAGCGCCGAGCATCTACTGACTTC
Source organism: Mohoua ochrocephala (assembly GCA_013398855.1). Classification (NCBI taxonomy): domain Eukaryota; kingdom Metazoa; phylum Chordata; class Aves; order Passeriformes; family Acanthizidae; genus Mohoua; species Mohoua ochrocephala. The sequence continues at coordinate 105,727 of VZTA01028485.1, forward strand.
TGGGGAATAAGGTCTAGTTCTGCCATCTCTTGTCACAAGTTAAATTTTTATTCTCTCTTCTTTAATCCTTAACTGAAATCACTTAGCAGCAAGATTATCTTTTGAACAATAAAGTAAAAGTGCAATACTGTAACATAAAGAAGCACAGAATTAGCCTTTTCAGTACACCAAAATGAAAGAGACAGAGCCTGGTCCAGAAAACTGTATTTGCACACTGGATCCATTTCCAATGTCTCAGCTTGATGGTGAATTAAAAGATCCTATGTTGTACCTGAGCCATGTTTAAAAAAACCTGACACATCTTTTAAGCCTAATGAGCAAAGATGCAGATATATCAGAGAGAGACAGACAGGTATATAGCTACTTACCTTTATCTTCCAGCCACCTATCTACTTACACATAGGCAAGGAGGAAGGGTACACAGAAGCCTTACTCCTATTTTGCCATATCAGACAAGCTTGATTGAGCAGTGGTATTTTCATACATCACTCTGCTGAGATCTGCTTTACTGTTCTCAGAACAAAAAAGAAACATGTATGGGGAGATTCTTTCATTGTCATACCCTGTCACCCCAACAGCTGTCACTTGGAAGCTGCAAGTTCTTATGTCCCTTGGCCAGTTCAGATTGATGTATCTCAACGGACTCCTCTTTAAAATAGCAATTTGTATGAAGATACTTAATATTACAATTCTCAGAACCAACAGATGAACTATGTGTGACTGAATTAAATGCAAAAGGAAATCTCTGTTAGTGTTATACCGATTTTATGAGCAGATAAATAAGAAATGCTCTTTTCAGCATTTTTGTAGCACATCATACAAGCTAATGCTAAAATACCATTCTGGACTTGAAAATTACCATTATGTATACTCAGTTGCAATGATTTACATCACAGAAAGCACTATTGTGAATAAAACTTACTGTTGCTTTGTACAGTACTCACCAAGATTTACCTGAAGTGCAAATAATTGAGTGACAATTGACAAAAAAGAGAAGTCTAAATAATGTTTACAAACTGGCCTATATTTAGGATTATACTTACAGGATGATACATCCCGAAAGGAAAAATAGTATTTACTACTAGTTATTCATTGCCCTTCAATTATTTTGTTGTTACAAATACTGACTAATCAAAAACTTAAACTGTACATGATTATTCACACACTAAGAATAACTGGTATTAAGTGTAAACAGACAGGATAGCTCTCCTGTAAGGCTGACATTTGTCTCCACAAACAACTGGAAAATACTGGAGAAAAATTAATATGGTCCTACTGATCTGATTTCTTTGCAAATTATCTGTGAACAGATTAGAGCACTAAATTAATCCCAAAATGCATTTAAAGTCAAAGGTACCCATTGCTGTTACTCTCTCATGTTAAAGCAATTTATGGTTTCAGACTATCTCTCAGATGACCTCAGCTCAGAAACCCTCTCTTCTTTCCCCCTTACATTCACTAGTACTGTCAGGTAAGAGAATAACTGGTATCACTACTTAAAGCAGTGCTTCAGATGCAATTGGGGTATCCCACAGTTCACTGGAGACAGACAAGGCAATAGTCACAGAATATAAACACAATACAAAACCTACAATAGCAAACAGACAGGAAAGCAAAATATGCTTATGAACATATGCATTAAGAGGACAAAGCCTTGGTGTCCTCTGATGCTGGTATAGGAGACCTCAAATGGGTCACGGGATATTCACAGGGCAAGTTCCTACATCAGACTGACTTCTAATAGTGTCAAAAGCTGAAAACTAAGGTGGGCTGATGTATCAGCTACAGTGGGAACTGCTTATCAAAGAGCTGTACAAGCATATTAGTAGAGTGAATGTAAAGCATTCATGAATGGAAGAGTAGTCTGCAGATGCAGATACACCAACAGGTGTACAACTTGTCCCCAAAGATACAAAAACTGTATCATTAATGAGATATGTTTAGAATTCATTACCTAATACATTACAGCATGTTTTACCCTGTACTGATAAATTTGTATCAAAAGAGAAAGTAAAAATGCTTGACTAGCCAGTAGACCAGGTGTTGAATAAATAACTTACGGATTAACAGATAACACAACATAAGACAAGCTTAAGTTCTATTTAGATGCAAAAAGATTTTTAAGGGCATAACAAATAGAGGTGCTAGCTTAAAAGAAAATGTAACAAACACCACAGGAATCCTAACATTTATAAATAGAAGGAGGAAACTTCTGTCCTTTTATCATCTCCCCTGAATTACAGAACTTCTCGCACTCATTGTATTGTCCAAGAACTTCAGGTTTATTAGCAGAAACAAGCAATTGTTGATGATTGTGCTGGCTGGAAAATCATGAAACAGGAGCAGATAATGTAACATACTGTGTGGTGCCAGAGAAAACAATGGCATTTGCAACGGGCACAGAAGATGCAGATCAGGTCAGAAACTCTTCCCTTTACAGTAAAATTGTTCAAGACTTATAGAAAGAGACTGTGAGAAAGAAAAATATCTTAAAATAGTCAATGGTCTCATGCAATGGGCTGAGCCATGAGTGAGCCGCAGTCACATGCCAAAAGGTCTTCTCACGATGAATCCGAAAATAAAGTGTAAGATGGGGACCATCTCTCCCCTAGGTGTGAAGGAGAAATTAAGAGTCAGTGCTGAGATGCTGAAGACCACATTGGCGTTGCCAAGCAAAAGACAAAGAGCAAAGCAAAGAGACAAGCCAGAAGGAGAGATGGGGGAAAGAGGACAAGATGTCTTAGGGATGGGTCACTGAGGCAAATGGGAGAAGTTGGAGGAAAATACGGCAGAAAAGGATAAATGGGTGTTACCGAAAATTAAATCAGATCTTATTAACATTCTTGTTGAGAAAGATAATGAGATATGTGTGTAACAAGTGAAAGTTAAAATGGGGTAAGAAAAAGATTTATTAAAATAAGCTGAAGCTTTTCAAGTTCGGAAGCAGTGGCAAGAAGGCCATAGGAGTATCAGTCGAACATTTTCCATGACTTGCAATATTTTAACTTCCACATTAAACCATTAAGGTGGTTCTTATTGCTACAACTGCTGTGTTAGATGCCAGTAGTATCCAAAATCAGTCTGCATAATGTAATATTTGATCACCATCTCCAGTATGTCCCAGACCATCACCATAATAAAGGTTATAGTATCAGGCAACTTTTTCTCTTCACTCAGCAAGTTTCAAAAGCTGTTCACTGCCATATTTCACTGTTATAGTCCGCTGGCTATTGTTTTCATTCCTTTCTTCAGAGTTCATTGTTTTGCAACAGATTTGAAAAACAGTTAAAAATCTCCAGGGTTTTCTCACCATGTTCTTCTTTGATCCAGGTCTCATTCCCACAAAGGAAATAATTTTCTAAGTCCAGGTCCCGACTAAGGACACAGAGGTTGGCAGCCTGTCCTTTCTCTACTAAAAGTCCTAGGCAGGTATGGGTTGTTTTGTTAAAGGCACTGTTAAATGTAACAGTAGATTGCCCTCTTGGGGCTGGGTTGCCACTCAAATCCCAACAGAAGAGTGGGATTGTTGCAAGAGGAACAAACCGAGAGCAGAGCTGCACCTCAAAAGGCTGCCATAATGGACACAGGTCCCTATCACTCCTGCAAGAGGAATATCAGCCAGGGCTCAGGTACCTGGCTGCACCTCAGCTTTCCAGTAATAATGATGAGCTGCAATGATGAACTACAGACTTCTGTCTCCAATTCTTGAGCCTCAAACTTTGATTATTTTCATGGCTTCAAAGGACAAGAAGTGACTCTCTGAAATCCAAATTCTCAAAAGATTTAAATGTCCAAGAACTTTTGAAGTTCTGAACCTGAATGTTTTCAGTCATTCCCTAAGGAACAGTTAAGATTAGGAGCAGAATTTAACACTTGTACTCGAAGCACATTAGGAAATCTCTTACATATGACTAAAACCAAGATGTATTTACAACAGGTTTCATCTTGTTCCCACTCAAGACTACAAGAAAACCCTATTTTTGGTGAATGACAGCAGCATAACATCCATGAATTTAGGTAAGACACTTAGAAAATCTTCCCTTGTGCTACCCAACAACTTGAGGAGTATAGCATAAATTAAAACAACTGTCAGCAGTTTAGATTGATTATCCTCTTGTTGCCATTTATTAGTGTTGATATAGAGTTCCAGTACTGAAATGAGGATAAGTTAGGTCCTAAAACAACTGGCAGTTTAACATCATCAGCTTAGACCTCACATTTTTTTCCTGTGTATTTTAAATAATCAGCACTACTCTGGATCAAACATTTATTGCAGAAACTCAAAGGACTTCTCACCTAACTTCCTAGAGTTTAATCAATAAACCTAATTAAAAAAACCTGCAACCTTCAACCATTCAATTGCTCAGGACTTTCAGTAATACCAATTGCAAGGAGTAAAGGCTCTCAACTTGCCACAATGTGGAAGCCTCAAGAAATATTAAAACCCAAAAGCAGATAGTTTGGCTTGCCAGGCAGACAGCAGCGTAACAGCATGTCTGAATCACAGCAGCCATGCATCTTCACGTGCAAAGTCAGTGACAGCCCAAGCAGCTGTGATTGAAAAATGTCAACAGGATTCCGAAAATGTTTGTGTTGATTCAGGTTCTGGGGAAAGTACAAGCACAGCAACAACCTACAGGTATTCGTCCCAGCGTGATTGTGTTACAAGAGCAAGGAGATGCACCAGGGGCTCAGAAATGAACATGGATAAATATGAGACAGGCACAAAGACTGTCATCAGATGGAGAGGAAAATGCAGAAGTACTAATGCAGAGGGAAGAAAAGATTATGCATATCATGGCATATGTTACCTATAATGCAAAATTTCAGTATGCAATTCTTATTTACAACACACAAAACACCCTTCATTGAAATCTGTGAACTTGTCAGTATAAAAGTCACTAATGTTTTCTTTCTAAAGAACTGATTTATAAATGACAGAGTATATTTCCATTGTGGAAGCCTTTGTGACTATTTAAAATGTACATTCATTTTCATTTAAAATAAACAAAATATGTTGTAATGCAAAAAGGTTGAGAAAATAAGAGGATTTAAATAAAAACCAAGCACACATTGTTGTCAATAAATATCATGAGACATCTGAAAATTTTTAAATAGTTGAAAGGTTAAGGAAATGTAAAAATATGAATGGAAATGAGAAAACCATTTTCCATCTACATTCCCAAGCAAACAAAAAATTACAAGAAAACATGCAAAAAATTGCATTAACAAACTTCAGTAACTTCACTTAATCACAAAATCTAGTCATGAAGAGGCTGCTACCATAAGGTAAGACAGGTTGCAGACAGTCCTTTATGTAAAAGCAAATGTCAAAAGAAAAGCTCTGATATTTGGTTGTGGGCTCCCACTTTTCACACAGGCATTTCCTAAATCCATGTTTGATGAGCTTCTCCAGCTATAAATTCTGTAAATTCCCTCTGGAGCAGTGCAGAGTGTGCTTCATGAAAATGTCATCTGCCAGCACTGCAATTACTCACACTCCAGCAATCATGTGCACAATGCAGAATGGGTCGAATTCAGGTGAGAACGAGAACCAGCAATCAAGCCTCTGGAATTGAGAACAAAGCCATTTTCTTTCATTTGCCATCAACACAACCATCAAGGCCTTAATTACAAGGCAAGTGTCAAGCCTGGCTGCTGAAAGGCTTATTATTATACAGCTCAGCTTCAAATCAGTTTTGTATTGATGAACTGCAAAAATGAGGAAGCCAGCTTAGCCCCACAAGAAAAGAAACAGGGACTAACTGATTATGTGATTGGCAGGGAAAAACAAGGACATATAAAAATACATTTTTAGATAGTAAAAGAATTGGTGAAGAGCACACCTAAAATCTTTCTATAAACATATTTTCTATCTCAATAGCAAATCTGGGTGGTCTGATAATTCAAGACACCTTCTTTAGTTGAGATCATTGTATTATCCACAAAAGACACTGCAAAAAATCTGTCTTTAGGTCACGCATTCTGTTTTTCAGTGCGTGTCTGTGAGTGTTCTCATTGTGCCCTTATATCTAATTGCATGTCTTTACCTTGAACATAGAGATATTAAGAGAATGGTACATGTATTCACAAGCCCTTGCCCGACAATTATCTATTCACATTAGATTAGTTGTCTCCATATTGAACAGCAGATGAGAAATCATCATTTAGTTAGCAACAGGATTTATATATGTTGATTCAACTGAGTTATCAGTAAGTACCACATTGTAACTATGAGCCAAATGTCCCCTCTTTTACCATTTCCTATATAAGACTTTTAAGCATAACAATAATGATCAAACTGTTAGGAGGAGGCCTGGATTTGGAACTGACTGTTGATACAATATTACTGTTATCATAAGTGTTAAATCTTGTTTTTGTCTTTTCATTTTTTAAACCCGTATTTTGACTTAGCTTCTTCTGCATGTCTTATGTGACTAGAGAAATATGTGATTAGCTCTTGGTCTGCATTTTTGATATCTAAAATGAATATGCACATGTACAGCAGATAGAAAACCAATCAGGTCAGTGAACATTTTACCATCAATTTTAAGCATTTTACCTGAAACAGTGACTGTCCATAGCTCTTTCTTTACCCAGTGCCCAATCCAGTAGATATACAACATACATTTTTCCTCTTGCAACACGCCTGAAAATTTCAATGGCTCATGCTCCAGCAAGACATTAAAGAATTTGAAATCAATGACATGAGAAAATAAACACTAACACAAAAGAAGATGAAGGGACGTGACAGCAACAGATACATCTCTTTTGTCATTCACTTAAATTGGTTATAAGCTGGATTTGTTTCCATAGGATATATAGATATTATATACAATACATACAAAATTAAATACTCAAAAGTTAGGAAATAACAGAACAATTTACCTGCTGAAAAACTTTCAACGTATTTGGAAAGATTAAAAGAAAAACAACCCAGATTAAAAATTGATGATGATTTTTGGTTTTAAGAGGGAAAAAAAAGTAGCCAGGCTTCCATGCCATATATTTGAAACATATTCAGGTAGTTTCAATAGAATTTAGGTAGTTTTACGGTATCTATCTGCATGTTTCGATATCTAACTATTTTTTAACTTTTTTTTTCTATTTCCATTGAAAGACAAAGTACTAAATAGCTAATTCCCATTCTGCCATTGAAGTGCTCTAGATACAGGAATGGTGTAGAAAACTCTTATAAAAGCTTTATTGGTTTCAATTTTCTCCAGCATTAGTTTTATTATTTGTACTTATAGAACTTCTTCTTTCCAAGGAATTTTAAAAGTCCACCTGATTAATTTCTATCAAGCACCATCTGGTTCATTTAGGAAGAGGTTTCTGCCTCTTCGTAGCTCAATTTCAGGTTCTAAATCATAAGATATATTATAGTACCAGAAATATGCATACAAGTATTTTCTTATTTAGAAATAGCTGGCAGAACAATGCTATACTTCTTCCGTGTCAAAAAAAAGTAAAAAAAAAGAAACTTTTAGGCCTATATGTTGTTGAGTGAACCTGAACACAAGAGAACAGCCAGGTATCACGGACTGTATATGTAAGACAATGTGCTGAAAGAATCATGAAATAGGTACCGAAGTAGAAAGAGTACTGAAAAATGTCATCCATACTTATTGTTAAAGAACCTCATGCTTGTGTATCCAGATCAGAAGTTTATATTTGAAACCCAAATGTGAAAAATATTTAGGCAATTGTTAGAGGAAGCACTGTTAAGTATGTAAAGAATACCGAGGTTTCTAAAGACTAAGAAAAATGGAACTGGTACCAATGGCTTATCAGAAGTTTACTGGCGTAGTTTGATGTTCTTGATGTGGTTTGACTGCAGTATCTCAGATCCTTGGTTTTTTAAGGGCAGGGAAGAGGTACTTCCATAACAGCATTTATTGAAAAGAGAGTTGTGTCATATATACTGTATACTCAGACACTCAGATACCTTACCACAAAACTGAACAGGTTCTAAAAATAAAATGAGAAGTAAAACAGATATTGGTGACAGACCTTTCTGTGGAACCTATCTCTGAATGTCCTTTCAAAGCAAACAATTCTCCTAATAATATAGATTAATTACAGGAATAAGTTAGTATTTTTCTAAAGTAAACCCTTTAAGAAAGTGAAAAAAAATTTTCAGATATAGCCAAATGATTTAGAAGCCTATTTTGTTTTCTTCAAATGAACTTAAGGTCTTACAAAGAGCACGACAGAATATATCCATACACTGAACTGTAGTGATTTCAGAAATACTCCTGTTTTGAGAGACTAAAAAGAGAGGACAGAAAGAAAACAAAGGAGCGACAGAAAATATTAACATAATGGCATAACTGACATTCTTACATATTTACTATCACATGCCTTGCTTTTCTGTACAGGTGTACTTCCTCATTTCAGAGCTCCCATTTTTTCCCACTTTATCCTCAACAAACAAGAACAGCGTTTTCATCAGAAGCAATGGACTTCTACTCTGTGCATATGTTGAAAGAATTACATGAGACAACTGCTTCCTTAAAGTTCATTTATAAATGTATTTGTATTCCATGCAATTTAGAGGGTTCTTCATGTGTTTGCATTTAAGCAATTGCCTAAGAACCTTGCTAGAGTGACAGAACAAGTGCAAGACCCGAACCACTACCTTCTGAACTCTGCCAATACAATACTAGTTATCTCTGACATCCAACACACAAGACATTCTTTCAAATAGCATTACCTAAATACTAGCTGGTAAAAAAAATAACTAAATGCCTTTGAAAGTATGTAAACAGAAGTAGTTCTCCAGCTAAACAGTATAGTGAAAGAACAACAAACAAAAGAAACAAAACAAACCCAAACTTCTTTTAAAAAAAATTTAGTACCTTTCATATGAATCAACTTATTTTTAAACTTAGAAGTAAACAAGCATACTTGGGGTAGGAAGGGAAAGGGAAACCTCTGTGTAATTGGAGGATACCACCTACAAAAAATCCAATGGAATACTGCTTGCCCACATTAAAATTGCCACTATAGTAGGAAAAAATAAATGTTTACATTGAAAAGGACAGTTGCTGTTCTAAAAATAATTTTCATGTATGTGTTGTTTACAATTATTGCAACAGTGTATTCCTACAGTTAGGACTGCACCAATATCCACTTGGCAGGCAACAGGAAACTATATTGAATACAGAGGAATTGCAAGCCAACACCTCTCATGAGCAAATGTTTGCATAAACTTGAATGAGCTATTGACACTTCTAAACTTGAATTTTATCATCTAACATGTACCTGAATAAAGAAAAACTTTTTAGTTGTTAAATTTACACAGAAAGTCACAAGAAAAAAAGGATTAACACTTACTCTTAATTGTTTCTAAAAGTTTTCAAGAATCTATGAGATATTTGGAGTTCACAAAGACAGACTCAGGAAGAAAGAAGAAAATGGACAAATCTACAATGCGTTACTTTAAATTGTTTGAAGGGCTTAACACAGATTTAATTCTAAAAGGTTGTGATGATTACACATGGCTTGTGACTGAGTACCTCAGTTATGTGTATTCAGACACAGATGATATTGAGTTCCTGAGGTGACTGTTACCATTTAAAAGACGAAATCCTGTTATGATTTCTTATGGTGGACAGCAAAGGCTACGCAACACTGTGGACAGCCTTGGTTATTCCATACTCTCTAGGTGTTAGACAAAGGGACAACAAAAATCCATCCTCTGGAGAAGATCCTGATGCCATCACTTAGTGAATGGCATCACAAAGATGGGGCAATGCTACCCCTTCAGAGAAATGTTGAGGTATAAATTCAGCCAAGTTCCTGAGATACTCAAGTTTCTAAATTATCCACCAGACTCATTCAGTCAAATTTCTTTCATAAATTTTTATAAGTATTTTATGGCCAAATTGGATCTTTACATGGTAGAGCTCAAAAGCAGTTCAAATTCCAAAGGTCACGATTCCAGTGTGTAATTACTGCATGGACCAGAAAGGTGTCTATCATACAGAGGTTTGTATATAAGTCTTGGATTGGTCAAGGTTATTTTTTCCCATTCTTTTCTTGACCAATTTCTTATTTTGCAGTGGCTGATAAAAGCTTAACCATTTATCTCAGTACATACAAGACTTGGATTTCTCTTTATAAAAAGCCTGATATGCATAGCAAAATACATCTGTACATTTTTCTCTACTCTCACTCTTAAATGGTACAAATTCAGGAGAACCTGGTACACCTTAAAATAAGGGAGCATGTTAGGTCTACATCTCTGATTTGAGTACCAGAGCACAGTAATTTAACATACTCACTTATTTCAAAACTGATAGTAATAAACAATAACCCCAGAGCAAGATAAGCAATGCTGATATCCCTTCTGAGCAGGTGCTACCAGATAAACTTTGACAGGTTTAATGGGACTAAGTAATGTCCCAGAGAACACAGGCAGATGTGACCGTAACTACGTAAGCTCTTTTTCTTGCAGTGTTTTCTCTCACCTCATGACATCTTTGATTTCATACTTCTTATAGCTAGACAACAAGAATTTGAAAACCTGCAAAGGCTGAAAAGCTCTCAAAGATCATTATTTGTGACCTTTAATAGTGGGAGATAATGCGAACTGAATACTTATCCATAACTTTATATGGACATAAAGTATCCATTTTCCCTCATGTTGTCTGAAATCAACATTGGCCAATTTCCCAGCTTTCCAAATTTGTTACTTCATAGTTTACTGTCATCTACTGATGTTGCATATATCTTTCTTCTTTATTAAATCATTCTCTTGACTCAGAGATCTGCATAAATAGAGCTGCACAGAAAAAAAAGTGTATGAGTTCGTGTAAAGTGCAACACAGAGGTTCACGTTTCTGTACACCATCAAGTAATAAAACATGGGTAAGTTTCAGGCTTTGTTTCTGATGAAAAGATCTCTCTCAGACTTCCAATTTACATTATTGGAGGTAGAACCACTGTTATGCTAATCTAAGGCATACAATTTCATATTAATTCCAACCATACTCATACATTTTCACCTTTGTACTTTTGGAAAAATAAATTCTTTTGTCATTGGTTTATTTCAGGAATACCCATTCTCGCATCTTTTTTGTTTCTACAGCAAGTGGCATGCTGCTAATTGTAAAAGCATTTGCAGTGTAAAGCTACCTCTTACAACAGAGTCCATCCATTGTTCAACCTTTTATTCTTCATCCTCTACAAGGTACAGAAATATCTGGATTGAAAAATTAATAAAAAGATAACTGGTTTTGACATCATTATGATTACAGCATTATTGCTTGAATAGAAAAAACCCACAATCTATTTTTTAGAAAAGTCAAACTTGGGATAAATCCGATGGACTTCGGAATTTCTGGACCCCTTGTCTCTGAAAGCTGCTTCTTCCTTGATCTTTCCTGGTTGATCCCTGGCTTTGTCAAGTTGCGCTGTTCCAAAACAATGGCAGTTTTGACAGTATGTGACTGGAGATAGGAGAGACGATGTACAGATCAAACTGCACATCAGCAGTAAAGTCAGGACCTGGCACCACAAGGGGGCTTTCACAGAGTAGAAGGCAATGGGACAGGAAGGGTGCTCATAGCAGGCCTCACAAGAAAGGTCCTATTCTCTGTGCACACTGTAGTCTTTCAATTACTCATAGCATAATCCCCAAAGACAGAAAATTTTGGTAATCCATGATGAGGATGACAGACATAACTGGTCTAATCTCTATCCAAAAAGAAATGTCAGAAAGATGAACATTTTCCAATCAGCAGGAAGCAGAGAAACACATTTTTACTACTTAAAGAACAGAATTTTGTGAAAATGGAATACAATTAGATTGTTTTGAGGGAAAGGAAGCAAGTATCTTCAGTACACAGGAATTATGAGTACTGCTGCCTGCACAAGGGAATTATCTCTCTGCCTTTACTATGGCAAATTCAAACTTTGTTGTTCTTCATCCAATTGTGAACTCTCGCTAGCAGAACTGACGAATGAATGAGAAAGTCTCTTCTAAGATACACCGACCAGTATGTTTTATGGAGGCATTCTGATGACTCTTGCCATATGATGTACCACCAAATACCACAACATGTGTTTTTGCTAAGAAGACTGGTGCAGGAGTCTAGCACATGATGAAGACCAAAGACCTAAACTACTGAACTATGAATTTCTATGGAATAGCTTCATAAATGAGGCAGAATAGACTCTGACCAATTCTAAGGTATTCTGATTCAAGAAATACTTTTTGCTTTGACTTGGTCAACATAAACAGTAATTCCTATCATAAAACTTAGAAGTTGCAAGAGCAGTTCTATTTTTAAGTCATTTTAGTGATATTAAGTAACATCTATGCAAAAATGAGATATATGCATCCTTTTGGACAGTGGTTATTAGCCCAAGAAGTCTTCTGAAGATACCAGTAGAGAAGAAAAACAAAACAAGGAAAGCAGAACCAGTTGTGAACCCTCTGGAATGACAGCAGTGGATGTTTTAGTCAGGAACACTATTGATGCAACCGACATTTTTAGCCTATGTCAAGAGTTTACACAGTCACAGATCAAACTGTATAAAAAAAATATGTGTTTGGTCATTTACTCCTTCCAAAGTCCCAATTTAACAATTTCATCAATTCAGTGTTCCTCTGGCTAAATCAGAGGCAAAAACTTAGTACTGCTTTGCCTACTGTGATATGACATCATTCATCACGCTACCAACCTTGGACGGGATTACCTGCTGGGAATGACGCGTCAGAGTCATCTTCAATGTTCTAATACCTCTCCCTACAGCAGGAACTTTAAGAAGTGAAACCTCTGAGAACAATCTCAAACCCACTGTGACTCCCTGCAGGGCACAGGGAATATCTTTCTTTTTTTTTTTCCTAAGCAGAGACAGGCGGTTGTTTAATCTTTATGAAATTCTCTGATACCAACATTTCCTTTAATATTTCCTTCTTTTCACAAGCTCACTTTTTACAGGATCAGAAAATCACAGTTATTTAGGCTTAAAGAGACCTCCCTTCGCCATTCAGGGTCAATATTGAATCCTGACCAGGTTGCTCAGGGAATTTTGTCAGCTGAATCTTGAAAACCCTCAAGGATGAACATCTACAGCTTCTAAGGGCAGCCTGTACCAGTGCTGCTTTCCCCGGTTCGTTCTTCTAACATTTTGTACACACAAAGCTGAGATATGCACTGGATTCACCAGCCTGTGATCAAGACTTTGTTTTCCCACTTCAATAAAGACTTAATGTTTGGGTTTTTTAATATCTAGAAAACTATTCAAACAACTAATTTCCCATTAAAATCAAGATTTTGTAGTAATACAGAGACAATATAGTTGTGATGTGATACACAACTGCCACAATATATTACCTTTGTTTGTTGGGAGAGGTCTTTTCCAACTCAAACGATTCTATGGTTCTAGGATATTTTGAGGAATACAAGTCACTGGAACTTCTTGAACCAACTAAACAACAAATAAAAGAGTAAGAGAATGAACTAACTTAATTTAGTTCTTATTAAAGTTCTTATTAAACTTTGTTTTTACTTCTGACTTGAATTAACAGAAGGAAAACATACACTAGTACTGAAAAAACACTGAACTGGCTCTAATTACCTGATTATTATTAATATTAGAATTTCAAAAGGTTTCCTGTCAGGGTGCAATGTTACTTTACTGCTTGCACTATCAAAACTGATTAAATCCATCATATTATATACTTATCAATGGAATAGTTTATTCAGAAATTGTAAAAGGGTCAACTCATTCATCTGATTCAGATTCTTTTACAGTCAATGAAAAGGTATCATGAAAGATGACTCAGGAACTATAGCAGATACTATATAAGAGAAAAATCTTACTGCAAACTGGATGAAGTCCACCACAGCAGAGCCAGGATTTCCCCAAAAATACTGTTTTCCAGGCTAGTTTGTTTTTGTTTTTTTTAACCTCAAGTAGGTTTAAGTTTTAAGCTGTCATTAGTAAATCTATGAAAACTAACATGTTTGAAAATATAAAGTGGCTTCTGTGGACAAACATTACAGAAAGTCTTTTATACCCCTGTTTCGGCCATTACATCTCCTTTCTAGAATGTGTTTTAGAATAATTCACCGGGGCACAGGGCTATTGGGTTGGAGAGGAGGATTACAGCAAACAAGCGTCCCACAGTTCAGGGCTTTTATAAGCATTCAAATTTTATGCATCTCAGGTAGTTTCTGAATGCATTCTGAACTGTTGTTAAGGGCTTCCCTGACCATTCACAAGTCAACCAAAATAGTCCTAGCTCGTTTTCACAGGGAAAAAAATGATGAAGTCAGATTTGGTAAAAAAAAAAAAAGATGAGATGAATCAAATTGAAAATTAAGACCCTTATGTTTGAGGAAACAACTCAACATAGTAATTTGCAATTGCAGGTAGCAAATTCTCTTACCCAAATTACACATTTTCTTGTCCAAATGGCATCTTCATGTGCAAATTTTAGAGTTAAACAGTATACAAGCCATTTACCGGTTGTATGTTAGTCCCCTGCTCAGGGTTGAACTTACTCACTTGTGGAACACGCATTCAGTCAAAACAGTGCCACCGACTGCCAACAAGGAAATGTGCTCAACCCTAAGCAAAGACCACCCAATGCAGGACTTGCCAGCACCTGCAGCTGGCTATACCCATAAAGGGTAAAACCCCACTATCTTTCCCTGGACTGCGGACTATAGCAACTTATGTGGAAGCTACACCAGAACATGGATGTCAAGAGCTCTCCTAAGATGAAACCCTGGTTTTGTTTGTTTTTAATTTATTTCAACTGGTGAGGTATTGTGTTAATAAAAATTTAAAAATAAAAAAAAAGAAAGCTACCCTCTTTTTCACCTCCAAGCCCAACAAAAGTAAGTCAAATACCTTATGTTTCATTTTACACTGTGTCTTCAGTTTCAGGCCAGCCAGTTTTTATATGTGAATACAGGTATGTACATGCTTCCTACTTTTGCTCAAAATCCAGAAATAAACAGCAAGTTCACGCAATGTAAATGTGTGCCTTTAAATAAAGCAAAACTGCAGGCTTCTTTTTCGAGGTGGATTTGTAATAACTGGCAGAACGTGGCTTAAAAGGTAGAATGTGGCTTAAAACCAGACACAACAATTTATTTTTAATTACCATAACCTCAGAAAATCGGTTTTCCTTTGTGTCCAACCCCAGCAGCACAATGAAAGTTCCCACTCCAACCTGACACACGGGCCATCACAGAGCCCAGATGCCAAGCTGCTGAAAACAGTCATCCAACAGCAGCATCTGGCCCCTTAGTGGGCTCCACGGGCAGTGAAGCTGACAGCTCTGGAGTTGCCCCTGAGTCTGTCATGTAGTTAGGCTGCTAGCTGAGCTGACTTATTCTACTCGGTGCCATTTTTCTTTGACTTACCTTTGATCCTGAGATATTTGCATATCATTATGTGCCTGAGAAAAAGTTCCTCTGTAAATCTCTTATGAGCCCCCTGTGTTTGTGCATTCTTAAAGTACGAGGTGATACCGCACGAAGAGAGAGTCATGATGTGCACTACTTGAGATGTTGGCACGAGATAACCTCTGCCACCCCTTACATAACACGCCCGTCGTTGGTACAAACTGATACGCGATACTCTGGGAAATCACGCAAGATCTAAAAGCAGCCCTGTAAGTGACACAAGGCAGAACTGCAGGTACCTTTCAAGCTGCATATTAATGTGTTAGTCTCCCAAGAAGGATGACTTTACTCTTCCTTTCCATCCTGATTACCACAGCCATTAGCAAAGGTCTACAGCACAGCCAAATCCCAAATAGGCAGAGAGATGGCACTCTGGGAGGTTGAAAAGAAGGGATGAGAGCAAACAAGACAAAGGCTGCGAGCTAGTCAGCAGAGTAGGAACAGGAACTGGGGCAAAAATAGGAGAGACCAAACGCTGATGAATCAAGTTCAAAGAACATTATTGACAAGGCCAGCTCTTAAGAATTCATCTAGCCTCCAAAAACCATGCATTCCTAGGTAGGGGGCAGCATCTATTACCTTTAAGAAAAATGCGTATTGTTGTTTCTAGACTCCCTAATTCTTTCCTGAAATTTACTTGTCCCTAAGGATCTTCTACTATAGTGCATTTCATCACAATGAAGCAGTGACCCTCTTTTTCTTCCTTAAATATGTCTGCTCCTAAGTTTCAGATGTTAACAGGCTCTACAGTAATTTTTACTGTGAAGTTTCCTTTCATTTTTTAATGCCAAAAGATATAACATAACCCAGAAAATCAAATCTAATTCTTCTTAAATATGGAATTAATTACCCCGTAAAAAACAAAAGTGTTTTGATTTTTGAACTGTTTTGGCACATAAAATATTATAGGATACATTACAAATTCTAAAACATGTTCAAAATGAGACCTTTACCAGATTCTCCTATTCAGCAACACTGAAGTTGGCCCCAGGACAGACCCAACAAAACTGTAAACACTTTAACTAAAGCTGATGGCTAATCACAAATCATAAAGTGCTTCCTTTCTAATAACTCCAAAGCAAATGTTGGGCTGATTCACTGAACTTTGGCCCCACAGAGATAATGATAAACTACCCTTGTGTCAGAATAAATCCTGTTGTGTATGTAAATACACAGATTTCCACTGGAAGACAGAACACAAACTGGTAATTGCAGAGTTCACCTTGCACATGCTGCCAAAACCTTGATTCAACATCTACTGTAGGATTTTCAGACAGCACTCTACCTCTTCTGCCACGAGTCCGAGCCAAAGGAAAGCAGGAGCCTGTTGTTCTTGGGGCCCTTTCGAGTTTTGCCTTTTCTAATAGCCTGGTGGGGATGCCGAAAGGTAGTACAAAGTAAAAATTCGTGCTTGGACATTTGGTGTGGGACACAGAGTAGCAGTGATTGACTTGCTTCCTTATTTGGGCTAAGTATTAATTGTTCAGAAAAATTCGGGCCAGATCTTCATGGAGACTTTTTATTTTACTAAGATTTAGGAGTCATTTTTTGGAATGACCCACCTGCTTAGATTTCTCCAATATACTTGTGTCAACAGTTGTTTAGTGCCTGCCAGAATCAATTCAGGATTGCACTAACTGCATATTCTAAGGTGCAACTGAAAAGTTTCATATCTGAAGCTGAAACTTCTGGGACCGAAAATTTTACGCATAGTTTAAAGTGTTGGGATTTTTAAACACATATGAAGTTCGGCAATCTGTAAACCTTACTTGTTTTTCCTCAGGTGTCCCACAGCCAAAAAGACTGCTACCCCTACATGGCACTGAAGCTAGGAAAAAAAAAAGTTTAAAAAAACCCAAATAAAACCAACCAACCATTCATGGTATTTAAATTACATGTAGTTTATTATAGCAGATTCTACTGTAAAATATGTGCCCTTAGCAAAAGAGAGTAAAAATCTCTTCTTACATCTTTTACACAATAGCCGAAACTTTACAACTCTTAATACATGCTAAATATCAAGGGCAATTTTCAGAAGCAACATTTCATTTCATAATCCACCTCTGTTTAGCCCAGAAAAAGGAATTTTATGCCTTAATACTGGATCGCTTGGCAATAAAATGCTTCCAGATAAGATATGCACTTGCAATTGCATTTCTGTTTAAATAACTCGTGTAGTCCTTTGTCTTGGCTTCATGGACCTTTTTGTTTTTCTGACTTTCTGACAGCTGCAAAGAAATGTGATCTGACCAAATTTAGGTGGGAATAATCTGACTCAGCATAAAGTCTACTCTGGACAAAGGTAGCTATTCAAAATTATGTGATGAAGCTTGGGCCAGAAGAACAAGTGAAACCAACTCATGATTTCTTGTCATGTATGTGTTTGCTTAATTTTTTGGTATAAAGTACTCAAAACTAGACTTTCTATGTGGTTGAAATTAAGATCTGATTGTTGGGTCTACTACATTGGTAGCATCCGAATCCAGCTTTGCAAGCAAGTAAATACAGATGACATGCTGAACAATGAAACTGTTGAGACTCTTTCAAAAATCCAACCTATATTGTAAAAAAAAAAAAAAAAAAACAAACCCAAATACACAAACTATCTGAGCTACAGCCTCCCCTGTAAGTCTAAGATGAATCTGTAAACAACTTTTTTCAGCACATATTAGTATTTTCAGTAACCATTTATTTCCCTGGATACTGAATCAGTCTCATTAATCTAGTAGCTACTTTGAAAAATCTGGAGATTAACAGTAACAAAATCTAATACAATGATGCCACCCAAAGATGTGCCATTTCCCATCTTCCAAATCAGAATGAAGTTTAAAGAGATGGTTATAAACACTTTCAAGCAATCCTCAAATTTTCTTTGCCTTTCTTGGAAAACCATGGAGAACAAAACTGCAAATTATAATGCCTTACGGACTGATCTGGCATACATTGCTAAATTTTCAAAAGAGCAGATCAATGAACATATGAAGTTCACATTCATGAGGTCTGAAAATCTGTCCTTATTTTTCTGCTATTATTTCTTTTCTGTCATGAAAGAAAACACACAGCATCATCTCAGTGATGAGACTACTATGCTTCAAGGTTAGTGAGCAGCAAGTTACAGCTATAAAATTTTACGTAAGTGAAAAAAAATTACAAAATGCAACAGATTCCACAGCTGTATCATGTAATAGAACTTCCCATCACAAAGCATCAGAGTTTGAATGTATTGGAATCACTGCTAAAAAGCCAATCGTAGAAAATACTTGAGAAGTTTTGCGAGCATGTGATGCTTTTTTCAGCAGTCTTGAGTCAAAAAACATCGAATAAAATCACATATCAATCTATCAAATCTACTGTGTCATCAAATGAAGTGCCTTTTGACCTCTCTCTTTACCCTACAATAACCTTTTTCCAAAGCTGACTACAAAACGTTTTATTCCTTCTTTTCTATAGCTGCATTTTCCCTTCCTCCCAAGCTCTCTTGCTCCTCCCTCCCAGCCAATTCTCGTGTCACCTCTTGACCAGCTCTGTCACTGCAGTTTTGCTTCCCAGAGCAAGTTCCCCTTACCACCAACTCGCTCCTTTTTTTTTTTTCCCTTTTCCTCTTGCCTGTTTGATCTAGTCATACTAGGTGGAGCAAATGAGATCTGTCAGTCAACATCCTTTCACACACCCTTATCCAAAAGCCTCAAAAAGACATAATTTCCAAGGAATTCTACATGCGAATAACAAAACTTCCATCCAAAATTTATGGCCCATCACTTCCAGTGACTTGTACATTTTCCATAATGGGGGCTTCCCTATACCCAAATACAATAAATATCCTTCTGCTGTAAAGCTGAGCTGAAACAGTTCTGGCTGTGTGCAGACAGGAAGATTAATCAAGTTCTTTAGAGACAGAATAATTACTCTATTTGTACTGCATTCGAATTTGCGATGCAAATAGACACAGTATATCATCAGAGCCTGGGAAAGCACCTGAATCACTCAGGGAAGCTCTGGTTACCACAAGCTTATTATTAGGAAATAAACAAACAAAAGTCCATAGACACATATCTCACTTTTAAGGCACTCATAGTCTTAAGCTCATGATAGAGGCAGAAGCCAGTTACCCTATTCTACATAGCAACGTTTTCAGATGAAGACATATCCTCTCCTGCTTCTCTTCTAGCATCCCTTAGTGGTTTTAAAAATTCACATCTCCTTTTGAACTATGATGATCTGCAAGAGGAGAACACATGGCAACTCATTTCACAACCTGATTTCTGCTAGTTCTATCCAAAATCCTTTCAGAAGAGAGATCTCTATGTAAAATGAACAAAAATAGCAAATAATCCCATCCTGGCCGAGTCATACACCTTAGACCTCCTTACAACTAAGGCTCAGACCTCTGACACAGCAGGATACAGGAGCGCTGAATGACAAATGCAAACATCACTCCTTCTGCAACACGCAGCAACTCTTGCCTGTGCTTTACATTGCTAAAGGTAGTTGCTCATTTTAATGAGTGTTTCTTCTTTGCTTCCTTGGAGTAATTCTCAGTAATAAGTAGAACAAACCCCTGACTTCCACAAACAGTTCCTGCAGAAAGTCGAAACACCTGTTTGTATATGCTGATTAGTGCAAAAACTATCTCAGCATTATCTGCAAGGAGATGGAGTTTAAGAAAGATTAGAGAAGCTAGAAATACTAATGATGAAAATTTTTCTCTAGCGAGAGTTCCCGGCTTTACAACCTTGCCATATTTTGTCTCTGGACTTGGAGATCTATGTGTTTTCTCTCCTAAGTACTGGTACTGTTAAAGGTAAGGAGCAATCAATAACTAATATAGCCTAGATTGACCTAAAGTAGCAATGGAAACAGACAAAGAACATCGGTTGCAGTATTTTGGGAGAAACAGTACTGCAATAATTTCAACAGCCTGAAATCTGAAAGCACTCTGTTTGTAGTGAAGGATTTACTGTCTAAATCTAAACAATTTGAAACTTTTCTTGTGAGTAGAATAATGAGATTTAACTCATGAAATATTTTTAGTTGACCAACTCCTCATACCCTGAAAAAACAGTACCTAAATAGATAATGCAAGAGCAGTAGTGGAACGAAGTTAAAACAAGTAAGATAAATTAACTACTATACTGTACTGGCGTCAATTTTGCTTGTTCGATGAGCAACCCAATTTCAACAAAGTTGTCTCATGACCTATGTTTCTGGCAAAAAAACAATCAGCACAAAACAGACCCATACTTCCAAATCTCTGTAACTCCATTAACACCTTGATTTTCACCTGCCATCAGTTATTAAATACTTTATCTCCATCCACTGTAGGTACAAAATCCTCTGTCATATAATTCTGAATGCCAAAAGAGTCTGCAGCAGTGAGGAGTCAATACCCTGACCACACTCATGCTATCATTAATTCTTTTGTTCACATATCACTATTCAGATGTCCGAACAGATCTTATAAATAAATAAATAGGACCTCAGAAGACTTTAAGCAGAATGTCCTTCTGTCAACATGAAGAGACAGAACTCTAAAATAAAGAAGCTATGCAAGTAACAAACTAAGTGCACTGCTTCTCACTGATACTGTGTCACTTAACCTCGTAGTGTGTATGTTTCTCTGAGAACAAGATTCATAGCCTCATTTCAACAATATAGGTCTCAGGCACATACCAGAAGAGATTTTACGTTAGATATGAGTAATATCAAAACACCACCCCTTTCAAACTGCCACAGACACACTTCTGGCCAGTTTATATAAATGGCAAGAACAGTGGAAAACCCTATTCTACCTGACATTCCCTGTAATCAAGATTTTTAGCATAGCGGGCAGCATCTCAATTTTAGGCAGACTGAAATTAGTTAGTCAATACAGCGTAGTTTGCAAGTACGTCCACACACAGTTGTCAGCTGAAAACACACGGAAGAACATCCTAGAATTTAAGTACCAGCACTCACATGTAACCATCATTTACATCTTGTTTCCCAGACAAGCCACTAGAGGGTGAGACAATTGCAAAGTTGGTAAGGTTTGAACAGGTCTGTCTGGCGGCAGGCATCGATGCGTGAGCAGGCAGGGCAGGCTGAGGAAATGAATTCTCAATAGCTGGTGGCAGCTCACCCGTACCTCATTTTGCAAGCTGAGACACAGACATCACAGACCATCACATAAGTAGGAGTATGAGTTTGATGGTCACAAAGCAGTGATTTTTCTTAATGTATCAGAGTTGAAAATTCACTGTAAATGAAGACATTGTTTCAGTGGATTGGTAATAGGTCTCTCTCCTTCAGGTCACCAATTCAAGCAGCTGAGCAGGTCACTAATGACTAAATGTTGTTTGCATTTGATGCTACCAGCATATTTAAGGGCTTCCTACAAAGCAAATAATTTTATGATTTCTGTCTCTGCATATGTTGCTAACAACCTCCATCATAAAGAAACCTTACTAACATCTCTGTTAGCTCTAAATTCACCAGACACTACTACAGTAGCCTAATTTCTTAAGAAAATTCCAGCTTTTTCATCTCTGTAAAATCAGATTCTGACCTGGCAGAGGTGGGCACCATTTCACAGAAGTCCAGCCTGTTATCAGAGTTGAACTGGGTATTGCAGATTCAAAATCTGTGATGGAAGTACTTGATACAGCCCTTAGTATTCTGCGGGGAACCAGACTGCACCACTCCCAGCTATGGTAGTACCTAAAGAATCTACCATTTATTTTATTAAGTCTAGAAAGTTGTACATACTAAGTGATATTTTACGTGTAACTCTACATTGCCAGTTGCATACAGATGTTGCAGTTCAAAGGGAACCACAGGAAAATTTTGCAGAAGTCAGAATAATCTCTGCAAAGTTACACAGTGCTACAGACACATTCTTGAAAGATTCATCCCTTTCAGGATGGTGAAGGAACTGAAGCATTTCTCTTGGAGACTGACCACTTATCTCTGGGTTCTTTTCTTTTCCACATTAACCATTGCAAGAGGAAAATCTATGTCAAGCCATCTTCCATTTTTATTTACATTGACACACATATTGGTATTTAGGAAACTGGGAAAGCAGCAACCTTTGTAGGTTCAGGTGGTATTGGACATACAAAAGAAAATCTCACCAACTTCCCCTCTCACATCACAATTTGTTTTGCTGCACTTGTCCAAATAACAACAAAATAATGTTCTTTTATGGCTCTGCCAACACAGGAACTTTCACAGAAGTGAAGACACTTGGAAACAACCTTTTCAAGAAAGTTAGCAAATTTATTTATTCTCATAGTGTTTCCATTCTTTTCTGCTTTTGTGACGTTCTGTGCAATTTCTTCTGAAATGGGTGGGTTTCTTATGGATTTTAACACAAATTTTTTAAAGATACTATTTTTCCTTTATTCTTTTACACTACTTAAAACATCAGTAATTTAATTATTAAATCAATTCTTTTATTTTTCTGTATCCCCTTTTTTCACATGTGGTCTCTAACTTTAAAAAAAACACATTTAAAAGAGAGAGAAGAAACCAATTTCAAAGATGCTACAGACAAAGGTGGTGGGAACAATTATCTGTGATCTGTATGATCAGGAGACCATCTTGCATAGAGAAAGCAAGCTAAAAAGCAGGCTCTGAACCTTGCGTGATGAAATGGTGGAACAAATTTCACTGTCATCAAAGCAATACTATGGCATCCAGTAACAAATCTGCACTGGAGGTGAAGAATTCCTATCTGCACTTCCAGTGCTATTACCTGAGATGCACTTTTACTTACTCATATTTTACAAAAGAATGATGCATTTGAATGTCTAAATGCACTGAACTGCATGACGAAAGCTATGTGGTGTCTTATTACCATGGAGGAGCACAGGAAAAGCAGCCGCAATGATTGATTAGAGTCTTTATGAAACCACCTGCATGTGTGTGCACACTCGTTTTTCAATGCTTTTCTGTCCTCATGCAGGAGAAACATTTCCCATGTATACAGGTAAGGCAGAAGGCAAAAGAAGAAGATACATTTCATATCCTAAAGTGATACTAGAAACACGCTAGGAAAGTCCTACCTGGCATGCCCCCGTACTTAGAAATTTTTTTGTTGTAGCCAGTAACAGTCAAGAAGCTCAGGAAAAGGAAGAGATGCATGTATGTACTGGTGATGTAATACAGGGGAAACTGACTTATTTTCTAAGTAATTAAATTCACAAATTAATGGGTTTTATGTTTTCTGATGCCTAATGACTATAGTCTCGGTTTTTTGTATGCAAGAGCCTATATTATATTCACAAACAGAAACCTTTATTTGTATCTACACTTCATAGAAAATGTGATGCCACATCAGCAGCAGCATGTAAGAGCCCCTGACACCTAAAAGCAATTCATGTAATGTTCTTGAGTAGAGATCTCCCCTACTCCTCTAAGGATGAAAACTTCTCTTGCAGTTAGAAGTCACACTTTTATTTCTACTGCTCTGTGTAACTGTAATTTCTTCCCCCCCTTTATCTCCCCAAGTCAACTCCTGTGTGTGATTCCTTAAAAACATTTGTTATCTTCAGTTTTAATTGATGCTTGTTGTGAAATATTACGAGCTGCTCTGCATGGAGGACACAGGGTAGGTGCTCACAGCACTGTTTGGCAGCACACCATCACAATATCTGTATGCAAGGCCACCTTCAAGATGAAACTGCTGGGTTCCCTCCTCCACTAGTGAGCTTTGCCAGAGATACAACCCCACACATATTCTACAAATGCTTTTGTAGAATTTGGGAAGGAATTAACATAGCTTTAAAAATTCTGCCTGTTTGGCAGTCAGCACAGGAGACTCAGTGCAGGAGTTACACAGTGAGGAGCCCTGCCATAATAGCACTGCCCAGCATCACCAGCTGATCCTGCTGTCAGCAGAAGAGTGCTGCAGGGGAAAAGGAACTGCAGTTAAAACAGAAGCACTGGGAGTACAAGTACACATCCAAACACCCACCTGCCAGAAATCTGAAGACCACAGACTTTCAAATGCGTTGCACACAGAATTAGATAATAGGGCAAAGGAAATGGCAAAAATAAGAAGCATTAAATGGGAATTGCAGAGAAATTCAGGACATACCAATACTGAGCTTTGGAAGATGTAGAGCTATATTCCTACGTTCTTCTATATTTACTAACTAACCTGGTTGCAAATAAATATATTCAGGATCAACTAATTAAAAATAATTTAAAGATTAAATCTAATACTTAAATAATATAATTGCAATATCTTACAAACACTCATTTTTAATAAATGAAAAAGACAGGAGCTTGACCCTGGAGTTTGCCAATATTTGTTGCAGAGATTTCATCTCCAGTCCTGGACTCTGCTCAAAGAAGACAAACAAAAACAACAGGAAGCCTAATTTCACTTTATTTGACTGAAATTAAAAAGAGCAGCCAGTCTGTTTTGGCTTACATCAGAAAATACCTCTGTGCATGAATGGCTGTTTTATTCTTCCACAAAGACTACATCTGCCTTTGACCAAAGGTAAAGCACTTCTCAACTTTTCCGACATATTTTCCTTACTAGGTGAGAACGTTACATAAAGAAAGAGTTGCAGAAGTCTTTCAAATTGCAGTTGAATCCCTACTCTACAAATAAACATTTTCCTTTATCTGGGGCCACTCTGCTTGCGTTTTAATTCAGCTTGCGGAATGTCTTCTTACACACCAGTCACCTCCTTCAGCTTCTTTCAATCCTATGCCTCTAAAAAGGCAGAGCAGAGCACTTCTTCCTTGCATAACTGAATTATGTGGGGATCACTTAAAAACCAGGAAGCATAGAGAGGATGGAGAGTGCTATCACATCTGAGTGTTAATTGGTATGTGATAAATGTGCAAAAGCAGACTTTCTGCAAACACCTGTCTGCAGCATCCGGCAGCTATTTAATTTTCTACTCAGTCAAACTACAACAAGAGATTAAACCCTATCCCAAGCTGATCTAATATACATTTGGATTAAATCTGATCAAGATTTTTCCTATTTTCAGAGACACTTAACACAATTTAATTCCCAGGATATATTTCCTTCCTCTGCCATTTTTCGCGTAGACTTTGCAGCCTTTATTCGTGTCCCCTAATAAAGCAATGGATGTCTCGAAGTCAGATATTCATGCTAAAGCACTTTAAGGATAACATAGATTGGTATCTATACTTCAGAAGCAAGGAAGGGCTTGAATATTTCTCTACTGATCTGATCTAAAACAAGACAGCTCTTCACACTAAGCTTGGTTCATTTATGTCCTCAGACCATGCATGTCACAAAGCTGGCTCTCCGGTGAACTCCACAGGAAGAGTCATCTAAAAGCTTTCTTTACAGAGACTGGAGAGAGATACTCACCGTTATGGGGCCATATTAAGACAGAGGTCTAAAACTTTAGACAATTAGCACTAAATGAAAGCTTGAGTAAGAGTTGCAAAATATAGTTCTTTCTCAAAAAGTCACTTTGAGGCAATTCACATAATAAAGGTAAAGGGATAACACTACACTGCACAAAAATCTCATTTGAGTTATGGTACCTCAGTACAAAAATCAAGTCCCACTGAACATGCCAACATTCAGTTGGAAATCAAGGCAGTGGCAGAGCATTTTCACCAGTGTATATATCTATAATTGTCCTCTAAAAATACTTCTTTAATCATTCTCATAACTGGTCTGTGAACAACACATTGTACAGAAACATCCATGGCCAAAACTTTTTTTTCCCTCTCTTCAGAGGAATTTGAAGAGAACAGTAAAGTGCTTTGCCTTGGCTTAAAAATCTTACAGAGAATGAAGACAGTGAAGGGTCTGGAGCAAAATCTTATGAAAAGAGTCTGAGGGAGATGGGATTGTTTAGCCTGGAGAAAAGGCAGCTCAGGGGAGACCTCATTGGTCCCTGACACTGCCTGAAAGGAGGTTGCATTGAGGTGTGGGTTGGTCTCTCCTGTCATGTCTCAAGTGACAGGATGAGAGGAAATTACCTTAAGTTGAGCCATGGGAGGTTCAGATTAGGTATCAGAAAAAAAAATTTCAGAGAAAGAAGGGTTAGGAATTGGAGTAAGTTGCCCAGGGAAGTAATGGAGTCATCATCTCTGAAAGTGTTCAAGAGGCATCTGGATGTGGCACTTGGGGATATGGTTGATGGGTGATTATGGTGGTGCTGGGTTGACAGTTTGGCTGGATGGTCTTGACGGTCTCTTCCAACCTTGATGATTCTTTGAAAGCTTAAATGGCCAATTTAAAGTACTAACATTTCTTGAATCTGCTTTCAACTTCACCTTCAAACTGCCATAAATCTGTATTGTGCCAAGGGTACTCAAAATGTCTCTCTTTTTTTCTGTTTCTAGTTGGGTGTATGTTTGTGGTTTCTTTACAACCTTGGGTCTCAGTTCTAGTTTTGAAAATATACGCACTCACTGCTTTGTACCTTGCCAACTTGGCTAGGATCCACTTTAGAGTCTGCATGGTGACTGAATAAATGAGACACATATAAAACTGTGCCTGCTTATATCTAGAAAAGCTACATCAAACCCTTAAAGACAGAAACTAACAGGTAAATACAATACAACGTCTTGCTCACACATGCACCCTCGGAATGCTACTATACCAGCAAAGTTTTATCTCTTTTCACATTTGAAATCATTCTTTTGAAGACAGGGTTCAATACAAATGGCCAGGCTTCAGTATGCCTGAGTTTTGCAGTTAAAGACTATTCTACTACTTCATTAGAGTATGGAAAGGCTTTCTTAAAACTCAGTTAATAGTGTAATTAGTGTAATTTTTGCATGTGCTTATACATTTGTTACCATATAAGAAGAATCATTGATTTTCCAGTTCTCCCTGTGAGGCAATAGGAAAGCATGAAGCTGCCCTTGCCACTCCTTTGGGAACATGAACTACCCCATGCACTGCTTTTCCCTTAGAATCAGAATCACAGAATATTCTGAGTTGGAAGGGACCCACAAGGATCAGAGTCCAACTCTTAAGTGAATGGCCCACGAGGGGATAAAACCCACGACCTTGGCGTTATTAGCACCACCCTCTGACCAACTGAGCTCATCTCAGTGGTGACATGCCAGCTCGCTTTTACTGTCTTCTGCATAGCTGGTGTCGAGCATGGCCATCTATTTTACTGTATTAATCTGCTTTTTCACACTTGATTGCTACTTTTAGTCATGAACTAAACAAGCACAGCTTCAAACCACAGAAACAAGTAACACAACAGAAATTGTAAGCTGCAAGATAGAATAAAATGCCCAATACTCATATCAACCCCAAATTTCCCAGGGCTAAGACCGCAAAACTGACATTCCTATGGACTACGGTAGTTTTCAAAATCTACAGCAGAATGACAGGAAGTTACCATGTTATTTTAAAAATACAATCAAATTGTGCGCTCATGAAAAGTTGTCATTGAAGTAACCTGTATCTATCATTACTAATTCTGCTAATTTTTAGCATTAGTCAGACAAAAAGTCCACAGTGTAATTTCTGAAAAATAGACAGGAAGATTATACACCTTGATGGGGCTTCATTTAATAGAGCCCTTTGGATCTAGAGACAGAGAATAATTTGTACAAGTCTCACCTTTCTACTATAAATCATGATTTGGAGGTAGTGGGCAAGTAGCATTGAGTATCCCCAGCTGCTCCCACAGGAGTACTGGTAGCCTGGTGGGATGCTGTGGTGAATGGGGAAGCAGACTGCCCTGCAGTGACATGCATATTCACACAGTAGAAAGCAGCATTACACATCCACAAGCAGGCTTCCCATGGCCTGCTTTCATTCAAATTATTATCCCGGCTTGCAAAATTTTTTAAGGGATTCAAAAAGAAACAAACAAAAAAGTAGAAGTTCAGTTTGAACTACAAAATTGCATTAGTCTGTCTTCATCTATTGGGCTGCAGCTAAAGCAGCATCAGCAGGTCAAGGGAGGTGATTCTCTTCCTCTGCTCTTGTGAGACCCCATCTGGACTGCTGCATCCAGTTCTATTGCTCTCAAAATAAGAAAGACATGAAACTGTTGGAGAGAATCCAGAGCAGTGGCACAAAGTTGGTAAAAGTGATGCCTTAGGTTTTAACTTTTATATTTTTCAGATCTTGTACTGCTTAGTATGTAACTCTGAAACTTCATACAGCCTGTTAGCTACTGTTCTCTCATTCTGGTTAGATACAACAAACCGTCTCTAGGTTTGCACTTCAAGGACACCTTGTTGTCCCAGGCCCCGAAATATGTAAACGAAAGCCTTTGAACGGGGTGGGGCAAACTTGGGGTAGTTACTTCACTGCCTGAAACTGTAATTGGAGAA
>VZTA01028486.1:0-28604 GCA_013398855.1 Mohoua ochrocephala
ATGATTCTACCTAGAAACTTGTTCAGAAATCTGAATCATTGTTTCTGGCTGACCAAACTCTTGTCTTTAAACCTACATCATCCTAACTACAACAGACAGATTATTCATACATCCTTCAGTAAATTGTCCCATTGATCACAATGATCTGAAGGTATTCCTGATTTCTAATCTGAATTTTTCTAGCTTTAATCAGTGTCAAGGTTTAACCCCAGCCAGCAACCAAGCCCCAAGCAGCTGCTCTCACACTCACCCCAGTGGGATGGTGGAGAGAATTAAAATGAGAAAACTCATGAGTTGAGATAAAGACTATTTAATAGGTAAAGCAAAAGCTGCACACGCAAGTGAAGCAAAGCAAAACAAGGAATTCATTCACCCCTTCCCATGGGCAGGCACGTGTTCGGCCACCCCCAGGAAAGCAGGGCTCCAGAGCACATAATGGTGACTTGGGAAGACAAACACAAAAATCTCTCCAAATGTTGCCTTCTTCCTTTTTCTTCCTCCAGTTCTATATGCTGACCATGATGCCACACCGTGTGGAATGTCCCTTTTGTCAGTTGGGGTCAGCTGTTCCAGTTGTGTGCAAAGTTCTTGTGCGCCCTCAGCCTCCTCACTGGTGGGGTGAAGCAGAAAAGACCTTGATGCTGTTTAAGCACTGCTCAGCTGTAACTAGAACATCCCTGAATTATCAACACTGTTCGTTGCACAAATCCAAAGCACAGCCCCATAACAGCTAGCGTGAAGAAAATGAACTCTACACCAGCACAAACAGGTATCTGGACATATGCCTTTACCCTTTAGTGTCAGAACATTTTCCCATTCTCCCAGTAGGTAGTTTTAGGTTGTGATATAGCAACTCTTCTGATGACCCAGGTACAATGAACGTATTGAAGTCTTTGACTAGAAGGCAGCATATTCTCTCATTGAAAGAGACTTGCATTTTTTCTTTGAATCTCTTTCAATTTGTCAACAGATAGTCACCAGAGTGTTCTTGAATAGTGGAAGTGACAGGCTGTGATTGCTAGCTCTTTGGTTGTGTTGCATGTGCCTGAAGCCTCAGTATGTCTGTTTTGGCAGACAAATTGTTTCATCCTTCCTTTTATCATGCTGATGACTGATAAGAAAGAGTGCATTCGGTTTAGTGGCAGCTGTTTGCTCTTTCGATGAACAAGGCTACTAAATTTAGCACCTTTTGGCACAGTCTGAATTTGTTCTCCTCCAGTCTAAGACAAATGAAATAGAATTGGTGATTTCAGTCTTGAATTTCTTTGACCTGCAGACCTCCCACTATTGCAGTCATATCTCCAAAGAAGTTAATATCTTTTTGGTAAAATGGCAGTATGACCACTTTAAGACAAGTGTCAAGGCTTAATTTTACCACTTCTTTATTGCATGTCACTTAGAAAATGCTAACTCAGAAGAGCAAAAATGAAATTGAGTTAGAAGATATGCCTTATTTGTTAGTGGAAAAAAGGGGTTTAATCTATTGGTTTAAACTCTCAAACTTTTTCACCTTGGAAACAGCAATTGACTAACTCTTTCTGCACCCAAGGTTCATGAACACACACATACACACACACACACACATAGATTGTGTTGCCCAGTTTGAAGCATCTCTACCACCTCAGCCAAGAGATAAGATAATCTTCCTAGGGGACTGCTTCCAGCATCCACATCCCTTGCAAAGGATCTGGGTCTAGTCAGACCAGCCATGCCTGGAAACTAACAGCACAGGCCAAGGCTTGCCAGGGAATATCCTTCTTGACCATTTATTTTCATAGCCATGCTCCAGATCTTGAAAATTTATGGGCATACTTGAACACTAGATGTAGCCCTAATATAACAGCAAGCAGAATTTCTAGAACAAAGTCCAGGTTCAGGCAGAAAAAAATGAAGAGGGAATGTTGACACTTCTTGCACACTGAAGCATGCAATTTCTCCTTTGGGAAGCAGGGCATAAAAGCATTGAGCACCTTCGTTCCACTTATGGAAAATTAAGGTATTGGGAGACTAAAAGCCATGGTGAGGCAAGGTCCATGCGGCCCATGAAAGGCTTCGAGGTTCTTAGCACATTTTCTTTACCCTTTCTTACTCCTTCCGTCCAAATGAAATGAATTTATTTGTTGAATGAAGAAACACAACTAATCACAGCTATTAAAAATGGATTGACATAGGTGTGCTCTCTTTACAGTGTTAAAAATGGATGGTGCTCTGAAGTCCTCCAGAGCATGAAAATAAAATGTAAAGACTTGAAAGTTTATCTCGGCTCCAGTTATAGGATGGAAGTACCAATATTTCAAGGTGCTTTGCAGAACTTCTGGGTAAAAGGCAAACACCTGACACTTTAATCTTGATGCTTTAATATTATGCTCTTGAAAGAACCAACTCTACCCACAAATCTTCAGAGGGAGACTCCCTTTATCCTTCTGACATCTTTGATCAGTCATGAAATACTGAAGAGCAACACCATCAGAATAATTCTTGCTGGATGCCTAATTCCAGGCTCCATTGAAATTAATATGAATTCATGTCTCCCCTCTAAAGTGGCTGTCAAGTTCATTGGCAAAGACAGATGAAACTTGCCTTGCTTATGTTTATACTGCATTGTACAGGATAAAGCTTCACACACCCAAACAAGACATCTGCATTTGGGAAAGAATGGGATGTGTTCCATTCCAAATGATTCCTCTTTAGTGCACGTCTTGACCTTTATAGAAGGAGAAAACCGCATTGATTTGCTGAGTATATAAATCACTGCAAGGTATTCTCACAGCTGTTTTGGTTATCTGGTTCCATTTCCTTTCCGTGTAAGATCAAGAAAATAACCTTTTTATTTTGTGCAGGCCACTGAGCAATTGTTAAAGAGAAATGGTCTTTTGTTTGTCATCAGACTGACCAAGCTGAGAATCAAAGCTTACAGTGTGAAAACAAAAGGCTTTATGGACACACTGCTATTCAGTCCTCTCCTTATGGTGCCAGGAAGCCTTTTAGCTGGATTTCAGAGGGACCAAGTCAGTTGATTTTTTAAAATTGTTTTTCCTTTCTTTGTGGGTATCACATGTTTGGTAACCTAGTGGTCACATCAGGGTCCTGGGTTCAAATTCAAGTTGTATTTCAAATTTGTTACGACTTTGGGTCAGGAGGTTTCTTCTCTTTTGTGCTGCTGTTCCTTCTTCTGTAAGTTGGGCAGATAAGGGAGTACTTATCGAATCACAGGGTATGTAGGGAGAATTAAAGCTAGCCAGTTAGTGCACATTGCTTTGGTATTTCACTTTTTTTGGCTACTGTTATTAGTTTTACATAACCACAGCATATTGGGTGTCCAATGTGCCTCATAAAACTGTCACGTTTCTGGCCAACAAAACTTCCAGAGAAAAATGAGAAGTGATGACTTTGTTTTCGCTAAGTACAAAGAAGGAAAACACTGTAAGACTTGTTGAACAGAAGACAATATGGGAGCTGTCTTCATGAGCGCAGAGCATTTTGAAAGTGCTTTTTCACCCTTTCCCTCTCGCCTCAGTAAAAAATTTTAGGACGAAAGTGGAACGTATTTTGAGCATGTGACAGTAGTCGTTTTCAAGCTTACACCTTAAACGGAGCTGTTAGAAGAGATGTGGCTGCACAGATTTATCTGGCTTGTTCTGGGTTCTATATTCCTTTCTTTAGTGGGTCATGTGTGCTGTCAATAACCTCAGTTGTGAAAATGGGTTTTTATCTGGAAAGTGAAATGATTTCAAATATTTCTTTGCCCTGATACAGTTATTTTATGCTTGACCATCACTCAGTCAATTCTACTGGCAAGGAGTTACTGCCATTATGCTTGTCATTGAAGGTGAATAAGCAGAGCAGGGGGAACCATGCCAGAGGGAAAATGGGGCTCTAAGAGGAGAGGGTACAATCAGAAGATGACACATTTCCAATATTTAAAAATATCCCAGTCTTATCTGAAAGTAAAAACTAATTTCTCTGCTAGACATATTTGAGTGCCAAAACTTGGAAGTGATTTTTATCTCTAGAGTGCATTTTGGAGTTACTGGGTCATCGTGATTAACTGACAAGGGGTGAAGAAGTGGGGGAGTTGATTAGGGAGGTTACCCAGTGAGAAGGAAGGGAAGGCTGAACTGGCTATTTGGTGAGATGGAGTGTGCTTTATGGAGCCAATTTGCAACAATGGATGCATACGAGAGATGCAGTAAATGTGCTGTTGTTTTTCTACACATATGAGACTTATCTCCCTCCTGCTGTCTTTGGAAACAGTTTTGTAGGCAGGAATAAGGCAAAAACACACTGTGCCTTACTCCAGCACATGAAGTTGATTTTCTCCTCGATGGCATTGAAAGTTCATTATGAATTCAGCTTTCTACTCTCAGAGCATGCATAATTGAAACGACAAATTCACCACCACCACTGGATATGAATAAGGTCTGGATAATGCTGTACAGTCCCTCTGGTTGTGCAGTTGGCATAAGAAAAGAGGAACTTCGCTGCATGCTACCATTAGAGAAAATTTAACTTCTAAATCCAAGGTTGGCCAGCTAAGACTTTTACCATTTTATCAGCCTTCTTCTTGTTTCTTCTTTGTAGCCCTTGCATGCTGGAAGGTGTACAAGTAACTACTAGTAGAAATATGAACCAGTAACCAAATGACTTAGGGTGGAAATAAAATGAGGAAGGCGGTTTTCGATACTTCCTAGCTATTTCGGACATTTTCTGTGGGAGAAAACCATGAAAGCAGAATGTAGCTGTAGATTTGAATTTTTAAACAAATGTTTGGAACCTGTACCTCCTGGTTTTTTTGGTCTATTTTTGCCAAGGATCACTTTTGTGATGTGTAGGCTATATTTTTACTTTTAAGCTCCCCGGTGATGAATTCACTGGTCGCAGTCCAAGCCTCTGCCCTCAGTTTTCCAGGTGCCTGTTCCTCGAAATGCTAGAAGACCTGTTGTTAGCAGGCAGAGACAAATGCCCTACAAGGACCACAGCAAATGAGCACTATAGCATACACGGATCATCTGTGTAGTTAACACTTGCTGGAGGAATAGACGGGAGACGAATGACTTAACAGGAGGTTGGAAAACCTACTGCTGAGTATAAACTTACAATCCTTTCAACTTCTTCTACAACTTGTAAGGAAAAAAGGTCAGTGTTTTAAAGTTATTCTTTCAATTTGTGATCAGTTACAGAAGGAGCTGGGAGAGGCCAGCATACTGTGAGAGAAATTGTGGCGAAGATTTAAGCCTGGTCCTGTATTGAAAGCTGAACAGTTAGAACTGATGTTTCCATTGATAATGAGTGAGAGCACTTATAAAGCAAAGCTCCCTCTCCATATTGCAACCTCCTCTGAATTTAACCCTCTTTTGAATACTCTTTGTTCTGCAGCTATAGTTGCCATGCTGAACTCTACAGTCCGACTCTGAAAATTTTGGGAGGTTTCTTGCACCCCCTACTGAACTATAAATGAGGTAAAATGTAGGTCAGTCTAATTTAAAATGATGCCTATATGAAAAGTTGTTGCCCGCTGGATGAAACAACTTAAATGACTGCTTTGGCACACTCCTGGGTAGATTCTGAACTGTGCCTCCAACACCACATGTTGTTTGAGGTTTTATGTTAATCTTAATATATTAAGCGTGATAGCTAATGCTTCCTCCAAGGGTCAGCACTAAAGAACTCGAATGTTTCCAACTCCAGTCTTACAGATGAGCATTGATATCTTGAAAGAAAACATTATAGGACCACAATGAAATAACTTTTGGTGTAACATTCTCTTCTATTTAAGTTTAGATTTTTCTGGAAGAAGATATTTGAAAACACTACCTTCCACCAACCTCCCATAGCCCCAACAGAATAAATCATTCAAACATGCAACAAATAGGAAGAACTAAAAAATCTATTATTTTATCAAAGTATCTTTTTTTCCCATTTCTCTCAGACAATGGTGTTAGAAAGAGATGGCAGAAAGGTAAGGCTCTATGCTAACCTGAGGCTTTATTTATCCTTATTGATGTGCTATTTCCCACAGAAATGGTGCCTCAAATTTCAAAAAGCTACATCCCCATTGAGAAAAACCAGAATTGACTCCATCATTTGCTTCTACAAACAATTTATGTTAGCAAAAGCATGTTCTTTTTTTTCTCTTGTTCGTACCCTCTATTCTTTCCCCGGCTCTCCCAAACACAGCTTCTGAAACGCTAACTCATATTCCCCAGCATGAGTCTATCTTTCCTTTCTTGCACTGCCTGGAGGTACTCTGAACTAGTCTGGGCAGGACCTTGAGCAACAGGATCAAAGATGGCCCTGCTTTAAGTGCGGACTGGAACCAGAAGACCTCTGGAAGTCTCTTAAATGTAAGTTATTCCATTATTCCATTAACATGATTAATTAGACTGTGGTTTGGCATTTAGAGTAGCTTAATTAATGGTCACCTATGAGCATTGCAGGAAAACTCTGACCCCAGGTCTCCATGACACAGCCCAGCTTCCACCTTCCAGACCTGACCTTACCTGTAAAACTTTTACCTTTTGAAAAATAAGCTCTTGGACTATCTCCATGAATCCACTAACAAACCTAGCTCTCAAACACCAATCCTTGCTAGAACTGGTACCAGTTCAGGAAGAGTATCTCCACACCCGTTTTCTTCATGTTCTCTTCATCATTGGGCATTGTCAGACACACTTCTGTACCTACAAAGAAGACGGGAAACTTGTGAAAAATGTCTACACTTTGTGAACCTGCTTGTAAAAAGGCCCACACCAGAAAAGGTGTTGCTTTATAATGTGAGATGCTTGTTCTGGCTCTGCTCCTAACAGCTTTGGAACCAGGCAATCCATTGCATAGATTTCAAGTCTGCACAAGAAATCAGAGTGGGCTGTTGGCAATGGGATCCAGACCTGCTTGCACCGGTAAGCCACAGGCTGCTCATAAGAAGATGAAAGATGAGTCTGATATGGAAGCACCGGTATTGACTTCCACTCCGTGGGGAGAGATCATTGCTGGGCCTCCTGCATCTTTCCCATGTGGCATGAAAAGCAGCAGCATGCTGGCAAGCCACTGTGTTTCCTCATACTTTGGAAGAAGAACACACTTCTAGGTCTGTGTTCTGCTTCACACCTTATTTTCTCTTCTCCTAACTTAGTCACACTCTGTTTTTCTTCCTGCTGTTACCTAAAGGCCCTTCCAGCTGTGGCTGGGACTCGGATAGCTGTTCTGTGCATAGCAGGATCTACAAAAAGATGTGAAGAGTGCAAGAAGCCGTCGGAGATGGTGTCACCATGTAGGTCTGCCTGGAAGAAAAGCAAAGCTTTTCATTAACTGATCCACAAATCAAGTGAGAGATTTTTTCTCTGGAAACTGATACTCGTCAGACCAGACAAAGGGAACACGGAACACTCAGGTTAAACAATGGAGAAAGCTTCTTCTCTGAAGCCATGTAGACTGTGACACGTGGTGCACAGTGCCTTACAGCAAGAGAGGTGGTCACAGAAATGGTCCTTTCCAGAGGGAACAAACTGAAGTAGTATTGCTTTGAACAGCCTACCTGGAAAAGCCTGCAGCTGGTGCCATCCCCTGAAATGTGACCTGGTTTTATGTTTCAGTGCTGGCTGGCACAGGTCAAAGCCATGTCAACATGTATTCTGAATTAAAACACTGGTAATAATGTGCAAGCATTTGCATTTGTGCCCTGACACAATTAAATTATAGAGCATACGACTTGCGATAAATAGAAATAAACACGCTGCAGGGCCCTCTGGCCATATCCAAACAAAGAAACAAATCTGCTGCAGTTAAAATATCATGCTGTGTCTAAAGACTTATTTTGGCTAAGGTTTTTATCCTCAGAGGTCTAAAAAAGAAGGTTACTCCAGCCAGCTCTAATCTCTCCTGTTGCAGGCAGCTCAACCCTGCCTCACAGTTTTTTCCTGAATTACTAATCTTGACAAGATAGCTTTCCTAGGCCTGTTGTCCCCAGCATTTTCTGCGTGAATAGCTCATTTGTGCTTGCTGATAAATTTTTTCTGTGTTGCACAGGGGGCATTGTGAGAAAAGAGAATATCCATAGACGCAGACATAAACTATAGTGTTTTCTTGGCTTTAATCCAAATGGATAAGGCTATTGGAAACCTTCTCTGAATAATCAGTTACCAGATGACTGTCAGCTCCTGCAGCTAGACCACTTTTGGAACAAATCACAGTGGTGTCCATCTTGCTGTGTAGAAAGGTATTGAAGACACTTCAGGCTGATATCTTCTACTCACAATGGCTGTAAGCACTGGGCACAGGAACTTCACTCTTGCAGCTAAGAAGTGACCCATCTTAGAGGAAAGAAAGGATTTCAAGTCCTTATTTGCAGCTCCAACCTTGATTCTACTGTTTGGATTGCATGGAGTTAAATGACATTCGCTCAGACGTGTGAAGGGCTGCTTATCTTGACAGGGTATGTCTGTGATATACACGAAGGAAAGTGTGTTGATCTGATTTTGCTTTTTAACAGGGTGGAGAAAAAGATAGACAATGGACCATAAAAATATATCCTTTGTTTTAGTTTGTTTTCTTTCAGGAGAAAATCTTTAGTCCTGAAATGGTGATCTCGGCAAGGTAGAAACAGAAAAAAAAGTTGGTTTCGTTTGCCTTTCAACAGGCTGTATTGAACTGGAAAAGTTGACACGTTTTGGGATTTGGTCTGTTTGCTGGGTTTCTTTTCTTTTTGTTGAGAAATGCGCTCTGTCACCCTAGAGGGAACTGAGCTGCTGAGAAGCAAGTATTTGAAATCAAGGTAATGGGGCATCAGAGTTTTTGCTGTGCTGGTTGAAGCTCTGAAGAAAGGCTAGAAATGAACACCACTTTATGGAGCAATTTCACTTGACCTCTTTGCTTGAGTACTTTGTGAATTCAGCTCAATTTACTTCAGCCTTAACTATGTTTTATGACATGGATATTTTTCCCTTTCCCATGGCACAGAATAGTTCTCTTCTTACAAGAAGTTAATTGCCTAGGATGAAGTCAGTTGAAAAAAAAAATCATCCTGAGAACCGGTTGCTTTTTCCCTCTTCTTTTCATGTAAGTTTGGTGAATTTTAATTTGTGGCAAGTTGTTGCTGTTGCACAGCAACCCTTTCACACACAAAACAGCCACAAACTCCACATAAATATAATGCTAATAAACCAGGAGTGAAGCTAACTAAAAGATGACCAAATTTACTATGTAGTAGAAGTTGCCTCTCTGGTTGTATTTTGTTGCTGTCTAATTCTTTATCGTGCCACGTCAATTACATTTTTAATCCTTTTTATTTTAGTAGGGAATGTTATTGTGGACATAATATTGATATTCCCTCCTTAAGGGTGCACAGTAGCACCATCCTGGCACTCCAGCAATCATCTCAGAATGTTTTTTGAATCTTGATTAACATCAGTTGGAAATACCAAGGGCAGTTTGTCTGTGACAGGGGTGGGTGAGTGTCTCGTACGGACATCGGGCCATGAGCTCGGTCCACGCATGCCTCTGGTTACGTTCCTGGTCACTGCAGAGTACTTGCACACTTGATAAAATGATAAGCAATGTCAGAAGCCATCAGGAGATACTTAAATCCTTTGTCTCCTCCTAGAGGACTAGTGCATTTGGCTGTCTGACAATGACCTGAAGTCAAAACTGTCACAGTCCATCTGCAGTGCACTGGCAGGGGTCAAATAATTTCCTAGCTCCTGATCCTTCACCAGTGACCTTGCATGGCTTCTGCTCAGTAACAGTAGAGCAGCAGTCCCACCCCCTTCCCAAACACAGACTTCTCTGTCCCCTCCTGAGCCTAAGTGTGAGATTCGGCTGCATGCCTGGCATCTGCTATGCTTCTCTTGATGGCGTGGTCTGATAACCAGAACCTTTAGTTATCCTTGTCTTTTTTTCTTTCATGACTTGTTTTCCTCTGATGCTGTGTTTACATCTTCCTCAGAGCAATTATGGTCACTACAAAAGCAATATCTGTCCCTATAATAGGACAACGGCATAACAAATCTGAGCCATCAGTTGCCAGCCTGTGCTGTTCCATGGGACTGTCATGTTCCAAATGCAGAATGAAGCATTTTCCCATACTAAACTTCAGGAAATTTCTGTCTGACCATTCCTCCAGTTTATCAAGAACAACAACTCTGTAGTCCAGTGTTTCAAGGGCTCTACACAATTCACCATCATCTGCAAACTCGGCAAAAATTTATTCTGACCCATTGCTGAGGTCATTAATGAAACTACTACAAAGTATCTGCCCAGCTATTGACCCTCATAGCTGGTAACTGACTGTCAACTAGTTTTGAACAGCTGACACCTAAGCTGAACTCAGCAGTCTGGGTAGTTTCTCACACATTTTTCAAGTCATTCATTCAAACCGTATTTCTTTATAAAGACGTTATTTCAAACTGTCAGATGTCTCACTAAAGTCAAGGTGAGCAGCCTGTAGTAGTTCTCTCCCCTCATCCATATTCAAAGAAAGCAACCAGTTTTGTTGGGACAACTTGTCCTTGGTAAATCTGTGCTGGCTGTTCCCAGGGACCTTGTTGTTCCTGTGTCTGGGCACAGCTTCCAGAACGGTTTACTCCGTAATCT
The DNA here is from genome assembly GCA_013398855.1 of Mohoua ochrocephala. NCBI lineage: Eukaryota > Metazoa > Chordata > Aves > Passeriformes > Acanthizidae > Mohoua > Mohoua ochrocephala. The sequence goes on from VZTA01028486.1 coordinate 10,588, forward strand.
TTCTAGAGACTGAGGACAGACCTGCAGTTCCAGGTATCTTTTTGCACCTTTTGCTTAAAAAAAAAAAAAAATTTTCTTCTTTCCTTTCTGCAGTCTTAAGGGACTTCTTTGATCACTGTGATCTCTCAAAGAGATAGAGAGTAGCCTGCTCAGCAATCTTGGACGTACCCCATCAGGATCCGCAGGCTGCGTATGTTTACTTTGCTTAAGTGGTCCTTATCTCAGTGTTCCTCTGCTGTGGATAATGTTATTCCCCCTCCTTCCTCCCCAGTCTCTGGCCTGGGCACAACTGCCTGGGAAGTCTCAGGGAAAAATCTGTCAGTAAAATGGGGGTCTCCAGATACAATGACAGTTTCAATTTCAGGCAAGTTTTGGCCTTCCCCATCCTCCATACATGCTGCTCCTCTGTATTCTTCCTGGACTTCCTTTTCTTCTCTGGGCTCAGTCAGAAATTCCCACTGCAGCCAGGCCACCCTCTTGACACGCTTGCTCATTTTCCTGTGAATTGAAATGGACCAGTCTTGGGCTTCAGGAAGCTATCTTGGAAGACCAGCCAGCTGTGCCAGGGCCCTTTGCCTTGGAATGCTGCCTCCCAGGGAATCCTTGTGTCAGTTCCCTGAACAAGCTGAACTTTGCTTTCATGTAGAGCAGGCTGGTGATGTTGCTGCTTACCCTCATCTCTTGGAAACTTGCATTCTACCCCCTTATAATCACAGCAGCTTTCATCATAAAAATGCTTTTGTTTTCCTGATAATTTCTGCTCTACCCATCTTTTCGGTCGGCTTGTCCAACACATCCGTGAATAATTATCCTTACCAGTTCTGGAAATTTCTGGATTGTTTGTGTCCAGCAATGTTCCTCTCCAAGCACATGCTGAGTCGCTCCCCAGCTAGTTAGCCCCTGCCTGCATTGTTCCAAGAGGTTTTTCCTTGCTGGATGCAGGGCTTTGCAATGGTCCCCATTGGCTCATTCCTCCTCCCTGCACAGTGCCTTCTGAAAAACAAATACTTTTACTTCGGAGGTGCATGGAATGCTCGACTAGCTATGGCTACTGCCTTCCTTCACACACACGTGACGTACCCTGCTGTCACTCTCATTCCAAAACAGTTCAAATGGAGATCATGCTAAGGCAATTCCATATGTTCTGATTGCATATGACCTCATTAGAACATTTCCTCCTGCAAAATAAAATTCTCTTCAGACAATGAAATCTTGTTCTGGAACAAATAAGTCATTATTTAACAAAAAAGCAGTGTAGGGAAGGGGTTTCATTTTAGGAATTTTTTATTATTCAGTTTTTCTGAGAGAAAAGGAAAAGGAAAACGGCAAAAAGACAAGAAAAATAGAACAAGAAGAACAATTGCAGTATTTCAAAGCCAGTGAAAATTAGACTAAGCCAAATGGAAATCATAATTCTTCTATTTCCCTGGCTGCTCAGACATGGGTAATAGGCTTGGCAAAGCATCAAGAGGAACAGGGGCCAAGCTGTGGTGTGTTTAGAAGAATCAAAAGGCTGTTCGGAAGAAAGGCAGATTTCAGCACACCTCAGAGGAGAAGAGTCTGAAGTTTATCTACAGCTTATTCTGTAGGAGGAGGATAAAGGAGAGCAAAACACACACAAATGCAAAGACACTTTCCAGCTTTGGAAGGGAAACTACAGCAGTAGGGCAGTCTTGCTAGGTACACTTTGTTTCTTTGGATTTCGCATAGTGTGCTTTAAGCCAAAAGTACATGGCAAAATTAAAGGCATGAGCAGGATAACGAGCTTTAAAAGCTGCAAAACGTGGACTCAGGCAGGTCGCGGCGAAGCACGGAACATGTAAGAGCACCCAAAAGAGAAGTCAGAAAACACACTGTGAGTCCAATTCTCTTACAGAAGGTACCTGTCAGAAATTGAATTGGCAGAAATTGCCAGGTCTTTCATAGTGCTTGCATGCTTCAAGCAGAGGAGCTGACAGGCCCAGAAAGTTAACATATTTCACATTCTTTTTGAGAGAAACCTCAGGCTGAGAACTTTGCTATCAAGAGGATCTGAGTCCCAGGGCCTCATTATTTATGTAGCATTAGCTGCAGGAGCAGAGGGACAGTATTTTAGTGTCATAGACCATCCTTCCACTATTTCCAAGGTTATTTCACAATGGAATAGCATTGCATTTTTTCACACTTCTCATGAAAGAGTGCTGCGAATATCAAAATGCACAGAAATGATCCAGTCTCAGGAAAAAACAAACTTACACAGTGGGAATCTTAAGGAGGTGAGCAACTGTTTTGCCAGAGAAGGCAAAGATCCAGAAGCAGCTTTCCACTTGGGAAATCCCTGCATACCTTGTTGTGCCAAACCGAAGCAATATACCAGGGGAAGGATAATGGTTTACCCGGTTACTCCACCCTTTCCTTCACGTGCCACAGGATGACAGTGAGTCCCTGTGAGTTAGTCAATGACACGTTCCTAGAATCGTTGCGTAAGGGCATTCATGCATGCAAAGAACTTCTCATGATGGAGCTGAATAGAAAGTACCCTCTGAAACAGATTAGCTTTGGAGGTTGAAAGCAACCTTGCCGTTTTCTAGCAATGAGGTCAGCTAAACATTAAAGTAGCTTACTGGGAAAAAAGTTGGATTGTCTTTGCTTGGGCTCTTTCAAGTCAGATTTGATACGTTTCAGAAAGATGTTCTATTTGTTTGGGTTTTTTTTTCCTAACTGCCTTTGAGGAGAGAAAATGCATTTCTGAGTATTTCAGAGGTCAGAATAATTGGTCAAGGGAGTAGTGCTTCAGTGCTTAGACGATGGGAACTCAAGGTCCATGACAGCTCATTTAGATTTGTTTTTAAAAGCCAGTTTAGAATCGTTACTATGCGCATAGTCAGGAACTGGTACGGTACAGTCCACACAGTGAAACTGTGACTTCCAGCTGGTCCTGGACAGAAGATACAGTTTGGGACACCAGATCCACACAGACCACATCTGTAATGTTCTTTGTCATGCTCTATAGCACCACATCCTGGACCCCTTTCTGATCTACTGTTCTCTAATGTCTTCTACCATTTCAGTTTCGAGCTCTCCTCTTCTTCTAACCCTGCACACCTGAGAGACTTTACACAAACTAATTTGCTTAATTCAAGTCCTTTATGGTATTTTAAGAAGGCAGTTCCTGACAACTGTTCTGGCAGAGGGAGGGAAAGCCTTCTGTTTCAAATACATCACCATTTGAGTAAGAAAAAACCTGTTGCCTTGGTATAGGAAAGATTTCAGGAGTTTGCAAATAAACTGCTGAAAATTTACAAAGAGGAGAAAGGAGGAGGAAAACATAGATACTGTCTTTCAATTCATGCCTTCCTGCCCTTTCTCTCCTTCCTCCTCTTCTCCCTTTCTCCCTTTTGGATTATTTGGTGTATAAACAGCTTTTATTATGAACTTTGCTGAGAATATTAATGTTGCTCTTGTACCTTGCTTGACACATAGCAACCTTCCAGTAGGAAAGACTGCAAAACTCACAGGAAACTGCAGGGGTATTTGGGCTTGCCTTTACATTTGAAGTCCTGACCTCTGTTGTTGTAACATGTCACTTCTGAGTACCTTTATTTAATTAGCAGATAGTTCGTGTTTGGAAGTGACCTCAGAGATGAAGTCTCATGCAGAGGGTGTTATGCTGGTCTGTTATCAGCATGTGATAAAGGTACCAGAAACTGCAGCAAGGTCTGCAGTGGAGAGGAAAGGTCACCTGTTTCTTACCAACAGCACAAGATCCTGCTGCTACCTGGGAATCTGATGAGTCTGCTAACTGCAAATCGAAGCATAAAAAAAGCCAGCTGAACACCCTGGAGCAGTTTTCATCATAGCCCCTTCACAAAACTCTAGCATCTAGAAGAAGCTTAAATGAACCGCATGCCTAAAGAAGAAGAGATTCACCAGCACTGGAGGGTCTGCTGTGACCCAGCTGCTCCTGGCTATGCAACGGCGCCCAGAGGATCTACCACTGAATCATTGGCCATGTGCTTTAATCATAGGCTGAGCTTCTGTGAATTAGCGTGTACGTTGCTGAAATTCGCTTTTATTCCATTGCCTCTTCACGGTGTGAGATCAGTTTGAGGTGAACAGGAAAACCAGCCTCTTAAACAGAAGAAATCTAAACAGAGAAATCCAGGCTCTGTTGTTCTGCAGAAGGTACTATTTCTACCTTACCTGTCTCGTTTCTTAAATAACATCCAGTATCCAATGGCATTCACTGCAAAGAAGTGTTCCTGGAGTAAAGCCAGGCAGTGCCAGGTGTGATGCCACCGAGGGCTGGCTCCAGCTGCTGTGTGCTGGCCGCAGCCACGCTGCAGAGCACCTGCACGGAGCCCTTCTGCCTGCGCTGGCACGTGACTGCACCACAGCATTTCAGAGAAGACTCACATGGCACACCTTGTCACCCCTGCGACAAGGCATTACCCACTCCTACTGAACCTACTCTTGGTCCTTCTGACAATGTTCTATTTGCTTTTTGGACCAAGTAGACTTTCCTGTGTTTCTTCTTTAACCTGGGGAAAAGCAGACATCACCTGCCCGGTACATCACAGTGGGTATCTGGATAATTTGTCTGCAGACCAGAACAAGACTGCTGTCAGAAATGGGCTACCAGATCACTGAAATTAGATGACACGCAACCTCATTTCCCACCTCCACCAGTCCGGTTTATTCTGCACAGGTAACCTGCAAGAAAATAGACTTTTGCAATTGTTCCTGAATTTCATCTCACTTTTTAATAAGCTGGACTGCGACTCCATCTCCAGACATTCACCCAGGCTTGTCAGCGTGGAATATCCTGGCTCAGAGCAGATCATTCTGTGATGAGAGATGAGGTGGAAAAATGCAGAGTGAATTTGAAGGAGGAATAATTCTGGGGAACCAAACTATAATCCCCTATCTGTATTTCTCAGATCCAAATTCCACATGTGCATACTTTGCGTCAAGAGAAGGAAGCAGCCAGAGAAAGGAAGAAATAAATAATTTACAGTAATAAACAGCAATCACTGCACATCTTAAATATACTTACTCATGCACACAGTCACAGAGCGGATTTATTCAAAACCAATTCAAGGCCTAGGACAAATTCTCATTTATCGCTCTGAGGGCATTCCCTGCTTTCCCCCCTCTCCCAGGCTGGAACAAAAGTCCGCTCGGTGGGGAACTGCTGTTTACATCCGACCTGTGCTAGGCATCATCCTTTATATCCGTGCTTACTCAAAAGAATCTCCACAGACTGAAACCCTGAACTCTGTGTTTATCCTAAACACACACATTCAACTATTTACATGGAGAAATCCTTTGGAAGACAATAGCCACAGGTAATGTTGAGCTTTAGAATGGACGGGCAAGGGAGAAGCTATAGAGTTTAAATGCATGCTGTTTTCTCCTGTAGTTTCTGAGTGCTATAAAAATGTTTGGTGTGTACTTGAATGGAAATGTGCAATGCTGTTCTGTAGCATACCTTGAGCTAGAAGAGCTGGAGGGCCATTAGAGATGGTAACAGAGTGCTGTCTCAGCTGCAGAATTCTCTCCAGCTGAATTTCCCAGTACTCTTTGATAGAATCACCACTTCAGATACAATGTACAATTTTCATCTAGAGGTTTTCTTCCACTGTTTTTTTTTTTTTTCTTTTCTTCTTTGCTTTCCTTCCTTCCCGCTCCCTCATGGAAAAAGACACATTTGTCTCTGTCTAAAATTAAGATATTGTCTGTGTGATTCCTTCCTCTCTCCCTGCTTAAAATCTGCATTCCCAAATTAGGACTGGCATGATTTAATTAAGACAGACATAAGAGAGAGAGAATGCTCCAGAGAAAGGCTAGAGTAGGAGTAATAGGAGGAGAATTGTGACTTTTTTTTCATTCCTGCTCAGGCATAATCTTAAAGACACGAAGCAACACACATGCCTACTCAAACAAGTTGTTAGCAAACTAATTGTGCATTACAAGACAGCAGAACCACACTGTGCTCATTATACTCTGTTTAAAGATGGGTTTAGTGCAGTCAGAAGGCAAATCAAACATGCCTAGACATAAGGTTGGATGGGGAAGATTGCCTCTTTCCTTTTAAGAGGCATAGAAGAAGTCATTTGCTTTAGCATCAGTCTGTCTTCATGAAAGACTGGAACACAGAGCCTGAATTGCCTATCTGCACAACTCAAAAGGGCCTTTGAATAAGAACTTTTCTGAGCTCTTGAGAAGAGAAGGGGAAGAAGGACTTGCTCAAGCAACCCATTCCTCTGCCTAGATAAGAGTGGCAGACAACGAATGGCTAAAGGCAGATGGTCATGCTGGCAATGGATATTTGCCAAAAACAAAACCCCAGCAACTTTAGGGTGAACGGAAGTAAGAGATTGTTTGAAGAGTATATCCAGGGAGAAATTCCATAGTTATTAAACATAGACTCAACATGTATGAGAAGTGGAAAACTGGACTGCCTGTGCATATGATTAGAACACATGTATGAATATTTATCCTAAGAGACTGAAAGACAGGTATTTTATCTCAAAAGGTACTTCTATACTAATACAAATAGCCCACATGGATGAAAGACTCAAACAGATTTGTCCATTAACAGCAGACTTCATGTCCAACCCTGCTGATACAGCTATTCTGCTCATTTCAAAAGGATAAAATTAATTTTGTAGATTTGCATGACTTCATACTTAAACTACGTCAGCCATAACAAGTTTTAGAATGTCTTTGAGAAAAAGAAAGTTAAATTTATCATAGCTGTTTTCCAAGCATTTGATACATGAGATCCAGTCTTCCCCCTTCTAGGTAGCATAGTGATCCTACATGAGGATGTTCATACTCAAAGAGCTCCTCTTTAGTCTGTTAAATTCAGCCACGAAAGAACTAGAAATTTTACCATAAAACTTGGCTCCCTCAGATATCTTCCTTCTATGCATTCTTTGCTGTATGTGTACAACTTTTGCGGTATACTCGGTGGAGACTACAAAGATCCCAGTGAGTATTGCTGTAAACTGTATTATAAGGTGTGATTTGTCCCTTAAATGTAGGCATTTAATACTGTTTTAGCCATTCTATGGCACGAAAAATGTCTTTTTTTTTTAAATCAGATTGTTCTCTATCCAGCTATCTACATCCTCACAACACTGGGATATATGTAGGATTCTTTTACATAAGGTGCTCCATGCAAACATCTGTGCTTACAAAGGCATTTGCATTCCGCTTTCTTTATACACGTGGACAGAGCATGTGCAACAGCTCGACATCTTACACTGCAGTTTTCCTGTCTGTGTATGCATTGCTAGGCAGTCCAGGACCACGACTAGTCTAGGCAGACCTTGTCGGAAACAGTGAGATGGACAGGGAATAGAATTGCTGGGAAGGGTGTAAGCAGGACTGTGTTCATCGGTGTTCCTTCACAGCCTTCCCTTGGTACCTCAGATCATCACCCACGGGAGGAACTCCTCTCCTTTGGCCTGATCAATGTAAGTCTGGCCATTTAAAACTGCATCATGCAGGTCACTGACTGATTTCTTGTGTCTGCTCCAGAGAGGCTCCAAACTGCCTAAATATGGGAGCCTGCAAGAGAGACTGCCCTGAACCATTGCTTGTGCAGCTTCCCATGTCACCTGGTGCTCCATAGAGCTGGGAAGTGCTTATGGCTTCACAGTCTGTTATGCCAGTGTGAATGGTCTATCCACAAAGACTGGACTTGCACCCACTGTGTTCTAGTCCACTGAAGAGCATTCCTCAGTCTCTGTTGCTGTCACTGTGAATCGAATAGAGTGCCACTGAAGTACTTTAGGTACTTACATATTTCCTTAGACAACAAAGAGAAACACTGCAGCATTTCGTGGACTGTTTGTTCCCTGAGAGCAGGAGGTAAAACCATTTCATAGCAGCCTCCAGAGACAGAGGAGAGTTCATTAAAAACTTGACAACAGCATTGCTGCCCCACCTGATTCTCATCCCTCAGCACAAATCTGAGCGTGGACCAAGGGTCAGCCCATTACAATGTTGTTCCCTTGCACAGCCCCTCACGACTGGTGGTAGATATCTTACTTGTCAGTACAAATGCTCAGAGTGCCCACATGATTGATGTTCATGGCCTGAAAAGATTCAGTGTGCTCGTTTTGTCCATTACATCATTATCTTTCAGAAGTTCCCATCAGATTAACAATTTCAGTCAGAAAATAGGATATGTCTCTCTAGAGGATATGTTCTCTCCTCTCCCCCCCAAATGAGTTTCTAGCATAACCATCTAGCTAAGTTGCACTAAACAAAAAAACAAACCAAAAAACCCCCCCAAAACAAACAAACAAACAAACCACCCTCCAAAAAAGGGACCCAGGCTGTTGTTTAGTCTCCTCTTAGTCTCCTCCTTGCTGGCAGAGAACCATAAGGCTTTCTTTACAGAACAAATTATAGACAAACGTGCAGTGTGAGTAAATATGGAAAGAACTTGTCATCCTGGTTACCAGCAGTCCTAGAAGTCCTAGTCAGCATTAGTACACCAGCATATGGTAAGACTCTTTTCCCTCAAAGGACTTGGCTCATCATCACCATGATCCTGTCGACAGAAACCTCACCCGTGTAATTTCACCAGACTCCTGGAGACTGTCTCTGGTGCGTGGCTGCTGGTACACCTGGAGATTTAATTTTTACTGATGATCTCTGTGACTTCCAAGGCCTAGATAAAACTGTACTGGCAGCTCACTTACTCCAAACATGCACATCTCCAGTTCCCTACAGCAAGCTTAAGCCCAGAAGACAATGTTCCCAGTGTCAGATATCTTTCTTGTAGTCCCAAGGTATGGTAAGCAAAGCTCAGTTTCTTTTCCCATCCCTCATTATTTTCTCTTTCCAGAGAGTGCTGCTCAAAACTTTCCAGCTAAGGTTCTTCACCTTTGTAGAAACAAATGCACCTCCTCACTTGAGACAGTCATCCTGCATCAGTTCAGGCTGGAAGGGTGGCTTGTCATGCATCCTAGAGATGGCAACCACCATATTCTGGGTACACTGCATGCAGCATGATTTGAGCAGCAGGATCTGCAAGAGACAGAAGAGGAGTTTGAGTTACTTTACCTGACATGGTATATCTGCTCCAGCAATTCAATAGTGAACCGCTGTTCAGCAACATGTGTTTAAATAGTTTGCACTGAAACACAGTCTTTTCTTTTTTGACTCTTTTTTTTTTTTTCACATGGCATGGTGGTGGAAAAATATGTCAAAATAGTAGCTTGTTGAAAAGGCTGAAAACCAGTCAATATGCATTTAAATTTCAGATCACCAAAGTGCGCTTTGTACTCTGGGTTATCATGGGCTAGTATCTGGTTTCCTAAAATCTAGGCATTACAATTTTGAGACATCCAGCAAACGTATCAAAGAGTTCAGAGTCATTAGGTCCTGCAGACACTTTTAATGAGAGACAGGTTATATAGGACAAGAAGCTTAACAATATGGGAGTCTTGTCATAAATATTTCTTTAAAATATTGTGCTTATCCACTAAGGGAAACATTTTTCCTGAATGGTTTTGAGGGGGGTTGTAACCAGATGAGCTTTAAGGTCCCTTCCAACCCCAAGCATTCTATGACACTATGATTAGCTCAGTCAAACAGCCAGAACAAAATGGGTTTGTGTTCTGTACTAGACACCTGAGTGCAGTGGGAGTACACACAGATGGGAGAAAATGTGTTTGAAGAGGACATAGGAAAGCTCAGCAGCAACTGAAAGAGGGAACAGCAAAAATGCATGGGCATATTCTTCTTGGTGCCATTTCAAATGCTTCTTTCTTCTCGGGGAAGGAGGAGGCTGTGCAGAATCCTCCATGCTGAGCTGCTAAATGAATTTTTCCTCATGAAAGTTGGGGGGAATGAGGCTGCCACTGACTCCCATCCTCAGCTATGGAGTGTAATTGTGCCCAGGGCCAGGCAGCTGCTGCCTCCTGCTGCTTAATGGAAAGGAAGCAGTGCTTGTATTTTTAAGGAGGATTTTGACTGAAGCGAAATAGAGCAGTTGCAAAACATACGAATAGAGTTAAATGAGAAGGCTCTTGACTCCCTTCTTCGCGTTGGAAGGACAAGGAAAAGCTGAGAGTCAGCCAGCCAGCTGCAGCACAGTCTTGCTTTGAAAAGACTTACTAAGGCAGGAGAAATTGGGATTAGCTGGAGACAGGAAGGTTAAAAAAATTTAACTTGAGAAGACCGGGCACTAATTACCTGTTGGGGAAGGGAAGGATCCATGTCCCATTTCTTCTCAGTTTCAGTCATCCACAGGGACTGCCTGTCCCTTTCTTCTGCTCTGAGGTTTGACCAAGCACGGCCATCAGGATACCATGCTTGTCCTTACTGACCAGGTTAGCAGTCACCATGAACAAGTATCCGTCCCTAAAAGTGCCACACACCTCAGTAATGCTCTCTTTAAGCTACTCTTACAAAATGTGTATATAAAAATACTAATATTTTGTAATCTTATTAAATTTCTCTGCTGTGTCACCTTGTGCTGTGTGTCCATGCTAAAGAGGTTTTGAAACACTCTGGGAATGGGACATCTGTGCCTTATCCAATGTTTTCTTTGCTCCGTGGCTCATTTGTCATGTCTAGCTCATCTGCCTCCCACTCAGGATGGACTCTGCCCCTTCCTGCTCTCTTCAATTCTTCACTAACACAAACAGGGAAGTGCCACCCTGAGGCCATGGTGAACCGTTTTATAATGCTGACCCTAAACCAGGAGTATCCTGAGCAGGTGAAAGACTCTTCATTCAAGAGAATGTGTGGGGAAATGATGTCTGCTACGGCTTAGTAAAAAGTAAACCAATAATCGTTTAATATCTGGTGGTATAAAAGTTCAACTGCACAACCTTTTCTTCTCTTATTTATCAGCACTGTGGAATGAGCAATCCGATTTTTCATTGAAGCAACGTATTAAGTTAAGACAATGCAAACTCTTTAGTAAATGGTTTTAAATAAAATATTAATACCTTCTAGCAAAGTGGGCTGCCCTGATAATTACAGAAATTGGCCTATTGGCACATAAACTATTTGCACCAACAGATGCCATTTATTCTTTCCAATCCTAGAAACTCAACCATTCCAAAATGGTAGAAAAAATAATTGTTCTTGAAAATTCTTGCATATTACCCAACAATGCTGCAGACTGGTTTGTTATCGTAAGAAATGGTGAGGCAGATTTGGGGTGCCTAAACTGTTATGAAAAATTGTTCTAAATCCTAATAGTGCTAGAAGTTCCTCTCTTTGTGAAAAAAAAAAAGGTGGAAGTCCTTCTGATAATCTTTTAATACAAAATTGTTTCTGACTGCACTGAAAAATAAATAGATATGGAGGTCTACATAGCTTCTTCCCTTTGATATCAGACATTTCCTAAAGGGGAGGGCTATCTCATTTCTGTACTGGCAAAACCAATCTCTCTCCTTCCTTCATGCTTTCATTTCGGTGGCCTTTTGGTTGACCTCTGATTTTCAGGCATAAAGGCTACAAATAGCAAAAGGTTGAAACAAATTTCAGAAAGACACTGCTATGCCCTGCATTCGGGACCAGAGCCTGCAGCTTCTCTGTAACTCCTCTCTCTACGGGCTCCTGGAGGGGCTGCTGGATCAATGCCCTCACTGCCAGGGCTGTGACTTCCTTCTCTATTCTGGGCTTTGAAAGCTCTAAGGGGAATGTGAACAGACTGCCAAAATTCCCTACAGAGGCTAGGGCTACACATAAAGCGGCTTCACAGTTCTAGTTCTCTTCCCAGCATGTGCTTTATCCTGATGGATTTGTGACATCTCCTGCCAGACCAGCATTCACATTCCTTTCCATTTCCTGGGAACCACCAACCTGTCAGCCTCATCTCTGTGCCTGGGAAGATCGCGGAACACATCCACTTAGAAACTCTGCTAAGGCACGTGGAGAACGGGGATGCGATTCAGGACAGCCAGCATGGTTTCTCTAAGGGTGTTAGCGTAGAAACACATAATCACTGGATGATTATGTGCAGGTGCTTTTATTGAAGAGCTCTGGGAGTCGGGGTACAGACAAACCCAAATCTGACTCCGACATGGATTCGAGATGGATACATTTTATACTCTTCCTTTACATAACTGTTGTATAATCATATGTTAATCATTAAATTGATATTGTTTTATCGTTATATATTGCTTTCACTCAAGCATGAGTTTCAATCCCTTTCCCATATATTGATTTCATCTACTATTTAGGTGGGTACGCACAGGTGGGTGCACATGATTCTACTAAGACAGTGCATAATCACTCCCATTCCCAAGGCCTACTTTAGCTACCATGATTTTAGAAACATTTTAACCCTATGCTATCAAGGGCAAGTCTTGCCTGTCCAGCCTAATGGCCTTCAATGATGGAGTGGCTCAATCAGTGGGCAAGAGAAGGGCTACAGATGTCATCCATCTGCACCGCTCTATGGCCTTTTATACAGTCCCCCTTTGATCTGGTCCTTCTGTCTAAATTGGAGAGATGTGGATTTGATGGATGGACTGTTGGGTGAATAAGGAATTGGCTAGATGGTCACATTCAGAGGGAATTGGTCACCAGAAACTCTGGTCACCAGAGTTTCTTCATGCATGATTCCTCTCTTTTTCCATATTGGTGTTAGAGATGTGGACCTTGACTTCCTATTTTTTCCACCCAGCAAATGGAGACAACTTCGGGTCACAGGGGGTAGTCCTTTGACTACCATAATCTGCTTTATGTGTGACTCTTTCTCATAACTTATTGGATAAAAAGAATTTCTTTTTGCCTCCAGCCATCCTGAGCACACCAGTCTTTTTGCAGGTGCATTGGCTTTTCAAATTGTCATCGCAACATTTACAGCGGAAGCTGCCACAGCCTCTCATTCATTTATTTGCCTTCTGTGACCTTTTCCCAGTCCATTTCCTTGAATTCCTCTTCCCTCCTCTTCCTGTTTTTCCCTCCAAATGGCACTGGTCATCTCTCTGTGCCTAATTACGCTCAAACTATGACTGTTGCAAAAGCTTTTTCCCCTTGTATCTCCCACCATCTGGAACAGTCCTTTTTTCCTGTTGTTTCTTTCTGCCTCACCGCTTCTCCATCTATTTTCAAATCTCATCTGAAAACATCTCTGCTCCCATGCCTGTGCCTCTTAATTTCTCTCTCCCTCTGCTATTATGTATTATTTAACTTTGATAAGTACCTTGGGATACCATTCGTATGAAACAAATTTTACTAAATAAAGCTGTAGTCTACAGGCAGCAGAGCTTACCCAAATTATTTGCTTTTCCACTTGGTCTTCAGTAAACAGTAGATCCCCCCATGATGATAGCAAACAGCATCATGCTGATGACCACCCCGTAATTGGAAAGAGGAGAGGTGCAAAGCTGTCTGGCAGGTTTGTGAGGAACAGAGATGCTGCTCTGAGCCAGAGCCCTTGAGGTGGAGCTCAACTCAGCAGGAGGAGTAGGAGCGATCCCTGGGAAACCTGGGGGAAGGCAAGGGAGCAATGCAAAATGTTGTGAGATTGCAAAGCTTATTAATTATCAAGACTCACTGATTAGCTCTGCTTTCCTTGGATCTCGCGTACACGTGTAAATACCCAAGGCGGACACCTGGCACGAGGTGCAGATCTAAGACACAAATGGCTGCAACAAAATTATCTGAGCATTGCTGCAAATTGGCTCAAGGGAAGCCAACTGAGGGTAAAAAGCAGAGCTATAACCTGCTCAGCTCAAAAGTGCAGAGCCAGGAGAGGTGCCCAAAGGGCAGCTTGATGCAGTTACGTGGAGGGTGGGGATTATTCCCTTCTGTGTATTGGCTCTCCTCATCTGCTTTCCTAGAGCTGTGAACTATTAAAACAACCACAAACCTAATAATAATGATAATAATAATAATAATAGTTATAATAATAGTAATAGTAATAGTAATAATAATGATGTTAACAACAACAACAATATAACAACAACTTATATTTTGGGGTCCTCAGACACTTTATGAGACAGATGTCATTTGTCAGTGGCTTTCTCACACTGGTCCTGAATCCTGAAGGAATCTCTCCTGCATCTCTTGCGTTCTGCACCCACCGTGGCTTATTGATTTAGTAACAAATAGCCTACCCAGGGGATCTGCAGAGCAAGAGACATTCATATAAACTAATTAGAAACTACATCTGAATAATAACAACTCCTCTGAGAAAATAATAAACTTGTTCCTGAAAAAATGAAGACTAAAAGAGGCTAAATTTATTGAATAAATAATTCACTATGAATTATTCACTCAGCTTTAGCACATACAGCTATTAAATTAAAATATTCCCCTATTTAACATATAGTGCAAACTAATAACAATTAAAGCAGCGGAGGAATGTTCTCCAGCAGTGGAGGATTGCTATGCAGCTTAGCCACACAAGGATGGCCATTTATTAATTTGCAAACATGTGAAGCCTAATTCATTTCAAGAAAGGAAATGAAATCTTGCAATTTCAATGGGTATCAATTCAAAAAGGTTCCAGCCATCTCCTGCACTTCATGTCACCACACTCCAATTTATTGTTTTCACTTCGTTTCAGAATTTTTTTTTTTTAAAATTGCATTTCATTTCTTCAGTTTCTCCTGTCTCTTTATTTCACTTTGTTTCCTGATTTCGAGATTTCAATGAGTATAATTTTGGCAAGTTTCAGTCCTTGTCACTGCATCTGGTGTCATCACAATCCATTTCATTATATTCACTCCACTTCCAAATTTCCTTTTTTTTTTTTCAATTGCGTTTTATTTGATCATATCTTCTTTCCAGAGNAGAGTGTTTGTTACAGTTTGTTCTCTGATTTCAATATTTCATTTCCTTTCCTGAAAGGAAATTCTTCCTTTCAGGAAAGGAAATGAAACCTTGCGATTTCGATGAGGGCCAATTGGGCAAGCTTCAGTCCATTTCACTGCGCTTCATGTCATCCCAGTCCATTTTATTGTTTTCACTTTGTTTCAGAATTTTCTCCTTTTTTTTTCTTTTAGCATTTAATTTCTTCAATTTCTTCTCCTGCCTCTTTGTTTACCTTTCTTCCCCGATTACAGTATTTCAATGTGAATAATTTCGGCAAGTTTCGGTCCTTTTCACTGCACCTCATTTCATCTCAGTACATTTCATTGTAGTCACTCCATTTCCAAATTCTCTTTTTTTTTTTTTTTCAGTTGCATTTGATTTGGACATATCTCCTTTCTAGAGTGTTTGTTAGACTTCCTTCTCCTATTTCAATATTTTATTTCCTTTAATGAAAGGAAATTATTCAGAGATAGAACCCTAACCCCGAACCCTAACCCTAAATTGATATCATTGGTGGTGGTGCCCAGGGTGTGATTGGAGGTGCCACTGGGGACAGCACTTGGAGGCGGCGGCCCCATGCGGGGCGGCATGAGGGGAGGGGGCAGTCTGAGGAGGGGAGTGGCAGCGTGAGGTGGTTGGTGATCTTGACCCCTGACCCATGAGCCTTGACTCCTGACCTGCTAACCCTATAACACTAACTCTGTAACCTAAACCCTGTAACCCTAAACTGGCGTCATTAGGGGTGGTGCTGAGGGTGGGGTTAGGAGTGGCACTGGGGGCAGGGTGAGGGGAATTCTGTGCCATGGGGGGTGGTGTGAGTGGAGGGGGCAGGGTGAGGATGAGGGGTGGCAGTGTGAGGAGGGTGGTGCCCTCAACCCTTGACCCTTGACCACTGACCCTTAAGCTTTGATTCTTGACCCTTGACACATGACCTTGACTCCAGACCTTTGACCTATGACCCGTGGCCTTTGACCCTGGACCCTTGACCCCTGACTGTTGACCCTAGACCCCAACATTTGACCTCTTGAATTTTGATCTTTGATCTGTGACCCTTTGACCCTTGGTTCCATGACCTTTGAAACCATGACCTTTGACCTCCTGAGGCCATGACCTTTGGTGCATGAACTTGACCTCTGACCTTTTGACCTCTGGCTTCTTGACATTTCACCTATTGACCAAAAACCTTTGACCCAAAACCTTTGACCTTAAACCCTGCAACCTTTGACCTCTGACCCCTGACCCTTGTGACCGTCGACCTCCCCACTTCCTGGCCTTTGCCCCCATGACCCTTAACCTTTGACCTCCTGGACTTTGACCTTCGCCTCCATGACCCTTGACCTTCATCCCATGAGTGTTGACCTTTGAACCCCGTGACCTTTGGCCTCCTGACATTTGAGCCATGATCCTTGATCTTTGACCCCGTGACCTTTGAACTTTGACCCCTATGACCTTTGAGCATTATCTCCTATGACCCATGAGCCTTTGCCTCCTGCCCTTTGACACCCATGACCTTTGACCTTCCACTCCGTGACCCTTGACCTTTGAACTCTGGCTCTAGTGACCTTTGGTCTTTGACCCCGTGACCCTTGACATTTGACATCATTAGTGTTGACCTTTGACACCATGGCCTTTGATGTTTGAGTTCCTGATTTTTGACTCCATGATCTTTGACTTTTGACTGTTGACCTTTGACTTTTAACCTTTGACCCTTGACCCCTGACCCCTGACCCTTGATACCTGACCCTGAGTCTGGACCCTGGGCCCTGGACCTGGAGTCTGGACCCTAATCTGGACCTTAGCTACTGTACCCTGTACCCCAAATTTCAGTGTCCTCTGATAACATGTATAGGGGAAAATTCCTTAAAAGAAAGGGGAAACAAAAGGGGAGCTCCTAAAAGCCCTAACAAAGTCATAAACTGTAACATTTCCGTCTC
Organism: Mohoua ochrocephala; assembly: GCA_013398855.1. Taxonomy (NCBI): domain Eukaryota; kingdom Metazoa; phylum Chordata; class Aves; order Passeriformes; family Acanthizidae; genus Mohoua; species Mohoua ochrocephala. The sequence goes on from VZTA01028486.1 coordinate 27,306, forward strand.
CGACAAGTGTAAGGTACAGTGAGCGGCTTTGGTGTACAGTGTAAGAGACAATGTGTCACCGAAGCCTGGCCTGATACAAGAAGGGATTTTGTTTGACTCACTGGGGAGGCGAGTGATTTTGCAAAGAATTTGGCAGCTGTGGGAGGGTAAGAGCCCACAGGCAACAGGAGCAGGGGCTGGAGAGGTGGCCGAGTGGGCCCTTCCAGGAACTGGTTAGAAAGGAATCTCAGGTATATAAAAGATATGAAAGAAGGGATGAAGAAAAGTTAAAGGTACAGGCAAGGAGAATGGCACAACTTTACAGCCCCTGACGGGAAAAAGTGCAGGGAGCTCCAGGACCGAAGGGAAGGGGGCGGCCACCAGGACAGCGATTGGGAAAGAATCAGTGTGCCATTTGTAAACAAGGACATTAGAAATGGATTGCTAAGGGTGTCAGGATCTGCTACCGTACCAGGGGCTCACCGCACTGGAGCCCTTGCTGAATGAGAAATGTGTTTCCTAGTAGACACGGGAACTTCTCTGTCTGATTTGAATTACATGCCAAAGGGGGAACAATTGTTCAAATGTTCTTTTGATAAGTGGGAAAGATGAGCAGGTGCATTTTATTCAACCACTGCTGGTGAATGTGTGTGTGTACACGAATTACCACTGTGTGCTTTATCTCCATAGTTGCCTTTGGCCATTCCCTTCAAACGCATTGCAGAGGCTTGGGAGAGGCCAGGAAGGATGAAACATGAACAGTGAGTTGGCTCATGTCCACTGAGTTGTTTTATACTTTTTCTCTGTGTAACAAAAGTCATCACTTTTGGGTTTTTTTAAGTTTAACGCTCTGTACTGACTATGTGCAGCAAAACTGAAGGGTTACCATGAGCCACGTGAGTTCTCTGGCTGCTCAGATCCTGCTGCTGAGGAGCCAACTCCTCGAGAAGAAGATGAATGGAGGGATCAGGCTGGGAGGGAAGCTGTGGGAGAGTCTGCTTCGCATCCCTGCCCCTGCCAGCCTGGTTATGATGTGCTGCTGTGGGGTGCTGCAGGCTGCTCCCCTCTGAGAGCCGAGGATGCAGAACCTCAAGGGTTGCTTGAGGTTAGAGAGGTTACTTGAGATCATTGGAGTCCCTAGTAGGGGTTTGTTATGGGTTTAAAACTTGGTTAGATGGACAGGTTGTTAGACCAATTAGAAAGCTGGTAACGCCTCTGCGATGTGCATATTTGCCAAACCCAGAGGGCGCTTTGAGTTCTCACTTGCTGCGTGCCTGCAGGGAGGAGGGGGGCCCGCCCTCGGGCCCGGGCCTCCCCCAG
>VZTA01028490.1:199-140798 GCA_013398855.1 Mohoua ochrocephala
CATACTATTACCGGGAACGTACCGAAAACTTGGTGGACAGTGCTCTCAGGCACATGGTGTGACTCTTGGGGATGGTGCTGTGCAGGATCAGGTGTTGGACTCGATGATCCTTGTGAGTCCCTTCTGACTGCTTGTTCTGTGATTCTGCATCCTATAAACCTCTAATTCTTTCTCTAGGGGAAAAGACATAAGCTATCTCAGATCTGGAAATCTAGCAACCATGGCTAAATATATACAGGTTCATTAAAATTTTAATTCTGTTTAATTTGAATGCCAGTATTACTGAGCCTTTGCATGTAACGTTGTTTTATTAAAGTCTTCAACATTGTTACATGTATAAGAAATACTTATACGCAAGGGCAAACTTTTAGAAAATATACTAGTACGGTTCTCTAAAAATTGAGCAAAATGCTTCCATTCTGCTGTACTGCTTAGGCTTTTGCTTTTGCACTGAGAGGATATGGACAGGACCATTCCCAGGTGAACTAATTCTGTCCCTTCTTAGGAGATTTTTTTTGAAATTTAATTGGGCCCAAGGTTGGCCAGACACATTGAATTCCCCCAAGGTCTGAGACGTTCAGTCCTCAGATTTTGTGGCAGCCTGGTGATCTTTGAGGAATGGCTAAAGGACAAGTGCAAGTGAAAAAATAAGGAAGAAGGTTGATATATCTTGAAAGAAGGCATAGGATTCTCTTGATGTACACAGAACAGGTTTTCTTTGCTCCATACATTTCCTGATAGGATGAAATATTTGGATATCACTCCGCCATAAATGATAGAAATATGCCCTCTCCTCATATGCTCTATATTGAGTCTAAATATATATTTTTTATATATATATATATTTTTTAGTATGTGTTTATGTAGGAAAGGAGCATCCCAATTTTAATTCAATATTTTTTATAAGCTTGTGATGAAATTATTTCCACTAAGGCCCTACTGGGAAAGGAAAATGTTGTTACAGAAATGACTGCCTTACCAATATATGCCTGCAAAACGTAACTATACCGTCAGGATGCAATTAATCCCATCTACCTCCAGGTATTGCAGTATACTATAACTGATGCTACCCTACATTCCACCATCTGTCTTTTAAAATTATTGACTGGTTCTACTGAAAATTGACATGCAGAAGTAAACTGGCTGCAGCGGGGGCTTAATTCAGTGACTTGGAAAGTGGCAAATGAGAAAATACAAAACTGAAGCAGTGTGTTGCAGCATTTACTGCCTTTTAATAGTACAATGCATTCATTCTTCTGTTCATGATTTAAATAAGTATATCTTTCATGCACATTTATTAATCCTGAATTGTAAGATTATATGTTAAAATGTGCCCTGAGGCTTCCCTTTCCCCTCCCTGCGAAAGAACCCAGTGGTTCTTTCAGTTACATCCTTCAAACCCCTAAAAAGGAAGCTCATGAGAACATTCCCTCACCCTGGCATTAATCACAGCAGTATAAAGTGTGGAGCTATTGATTGCTTATAACTGCATCTTTTGAACATTCAGAGCCATTGTGTTCACAACATGATGAATGCACTTGCAAATGTCTTTGTCTGTAGTGGTCATAAACTCCAGTTAATGGCTGAATTAATTTATAGTAAATGAATAATATCCTTTTGGGCTGTTCCAGGGAATAAACTACTTGTTGCATTTTTTCTGTTCTAAAAACAGCAGTCATAATTCAAGTAAGTAACTGCGTAAGCTTCCCAAAATGTGGAAAAGTGCCTTGTATAAATAAAAGGATTCACTTTTAAAGCCATTATCTGAAGAGTTTCAGGAAATAATCTGACATCCAAATAATCATTTCATCTTCTGAAGTGAACGTAATTTTGTTTTTTATATGCATACTATTAAAAATTAAAAGGACATGGCATTCTTTTCTGTGTTACAGGTGGATGCTTTCAGAAATCTTCCTGAATTTTTTTGCATTTTTTCTTAATTCATCAGTGGAGTTTCTTGTTTTTTGCCCAAACAAGCAAGCAAAAATCAGTCTCAGAAAGAGCTGGGTGAAATCCCACATTGAGAGTTAACTGACTTTAAAATTATTGAACAATTGACCAGGATTCTAAATCTAGGGACAAACCAAAATAGAATCTGGCTTTCTCTGTTTGCCTGATGATCTTGGAGTTCTTTCCCAACCTTAATGATTCTGCGATTCTCTGGCTGTTCTGTCTCTCTTACTTCTCTTTTTCCTCTTCTTGCCTCCTGGGCACAAAGGCAAACACTTGTGATCTTTCAGGCTTTAATTATTATGGCTTGTTTTTTTTCCATTTACTTTGCTGCCCGGTAATTGTTTTTGCTGTACCTACCCCAAATAAACAAACGAATCCCCCTAGCGAGACTCCGTGATCTCAACCCTCCAACAGCACTGCTGTCCAGTGCAGTTTGGAATAATGCCCTATTTTCCATGAGTTTCTGTTACTGGTTTTGCTTCATTTGAAGGTTAAATGACCCAAACCCAGTGTCATGGTGTGGGTTGGAAGGGGAAGCATGCACCACAGGATCCTCCCCATAGCAGCCCGAATGAATGGCAGCATGAACAGCCAGGTCTAGCGAAATGTACTTACAGATGTGATACTTGCAACTATTTTGATGGAGAGAGAAATGTTTTGAGCACATCCCATTCTGCATTGGCTGGTATGAGAATTCCAGAGCAAAAGCGGTTCATATTTGCTTTCTTGCTGAAGTTCATTATGAGTAATCAGTGACTATACTGCTTTCACAACTGCATTGTGCTCTGGTTCCCAGTAAGAGAGCACCAACATAACAAGTAGCTGTGGCTGGTTTAATTAGCAATATTGCAGAACATATTATTGGCTGTTGCATCATACTGCTGCTCCTCTATTTAAATGACTGAGAGACAGAATTTGTTTGCTGTCTGTTTCTTAAGATACTTTATAGTTATAAGAGAGGAAGTATGTTAGGAGATATTTTTCCTGTCTGATTCTCATCACAGGGCTTTAAATATTCCACTATCCCACTATTTTTCTTGCGTTGGAGTTTACAACACATGCATTTTTACAGAATATATCAGTTGGAATCTGGTGGTTATGCTGGCTAGCATCATTTTTGTTTGCTTGCTTTTTATCACTTGGAATTCTGATTTTGAGAACAGGAAGGATTACGTTTGATAGTTTGTTTCTGCCATTGACTTCATTACATGTAGTAAGACATGTTGAAGGAAATACAACTTATGAAACAACCGTGTAAAGTTAAATTAGAGTCTGTGTTCAACTATAAAGCACAGAATTGAATTATTAAAACACAGGTTGAATTATTACTTTCAAAAAACCTTACAGATACATAGAAATGTGCAATGTAGGAAAATTTGAGCTGAGTTGAACTAGTAAGTGCGTGTTTAACCTCAGCCAGTACCACACAGCTGCTTGCTCACTACTCCCGTGGGATGGGGGAGAAAATCAGAAGAGTAAAAGTGACAAAACTCGTGGGTTGAGATAAAGGCAGTTTAATAGGTAAAGTAAAAGCTGTGCATGCAAGTAGAGCAAAATAAGGAATTCATTCACCACTTCCCACAGGCAGGCAGGTGCTCAGGTGTCTCCAGGAAAGCAGGGCCCCAGCACACCAGTGGTGAGTTGGTATGACAAACAGCACCGCTGCTGCTTCTTTATATGCTGAGCATGACACCATATTGCCTGCAATATCCCTTGGGTCAGCTGGGATTGGCTGTCCCAGCTGTGTCCCCTCCTGACCGTGCACCCTCATCCTCTTTGTCGGTGGGGTGGCACGAGGAGCAGAAAAAGGCCTTGGCTCTGTGCAAGCCCTACTCAGCAGCAACAAGAACATCCCTGTATTATCAGCACTGTTTTCAGCATAAATCCACAATACAGCCCCTGCGAAGAAAATTAATTCTCTCCCAGCCAAAACCAGCACATTACTGAATGGATTAGAGATGAAAATCTGTTCCTGTTGCACCTCTAAAAACCACTTAAACAATGACAGGCTGACTCAGCAACACTACTATAGACTCTGAAGGAGCTGTAAAATGATTATTCAGTGGCACAGTAAAAATATCAGACTAAAAGAGTGAAATCTGAACAACTGTTAATGAGCACGTGCATTTATAATTAATCTGTCAAAATAACAATTTCTTCTTAAAAGTGAAATGTGAGAGTTGCAAGTAACATTTAATAAACATACTCTGGTCTATTTCATGCAAATGGAGATGTTGTGGTAGTAAAGAATGCGATAAAAAGTTGTGGGTTTTTTTAATTGCGCACTAGTTCATTGTCTGCTGCATCCTTTGAAGGGAAGGTAGTAGTAAAACCTGCTAATATATTTAAAAGAAATAATTATTTGAAGATATTCACAGTTCTTGACTATTTTACTGTCTTGTCTAGGAAAAATACTGGGACACACAAAGCAAGCAAATGTGAAAATCCGTGTGTGCTCAGCAATGAATAAGCACAGTTCTGCACATTGGGTGTTGGTTATCTGGTCGGCAGAATGACACAGTAGTGTGCAGTTTTGAGTAAAGATGTTTTCCAACTTGAAAGTAGATATTTCTCAGCTAGCTGAGATTACCTTCCTGTGTATAATTCATAATATCATTCATGCCAACGTGCTTTTATAACAGTTGCTTACTGTGACTGCCCTGTCAGACGTGACATTTTCAACAGCATCTCCCAGTCACAGGAGTTAATTGTTTTTCATGGACATCTTGCTTGTCAATGGATTTGTATACCAGTAGCAGGAATGTTACTGAAATTGAAATATCAAAAACTATTATGTTACCAAAATAGAAATACAGAAACCAGTATCACAAGCATTAGGGAAAGGGAAATACATACTTATTAAGCCAGTAATATCACCTCAACAAGCCATTAGAAATCTGACTTTAGTATATCAGAGAGTATTCTGACCAAAATTATGAGGGGCTTTTTAAAAAATTATTAATTATACTCAACTGACTTCTTGAAATGTTTTTTGATTTCAGCTGAGAATAATTTCTCTCTTGCAGCTTGGATGAAAAATTTTATGCTAAGTTGGTATGATGTCTTGCTCTAATGAATCTCGGTTGAGTCAGATTTCTGTTACTTACTATGTATTTCAGGGAATACAAAAGCAATGTGAAAATTACTCCTGATAATCTTGGTTACCTTTGAAAATTCGATATTATGAGCAATTATAAAGAGGTGAAAAAAGAAAACAATGCAAATCAGGTCCCTTTTATTGCTGGTAGTGGTTTTCAGCATGAAGCCTACTTTGAGTGTTCTGTATAGTTGAATATGTATTTTACTTTATCATTGTGAAGTGTGAGATTATTTATATTTAGTTTTAAATGCCTAAAAACGCCTGTATTTCTGTTTGTAAACCTTTTTATTAGTTCCAGCAACAACACTGCCCCTTTCAAAGTGGTGAATTCTTTGAGAATATTTGACTTTTTTATTTTCATCTGACAAAGGACTTGCATAGTTTTGTGAATTTTACGTAAGTATGTAAAAAAAAATATATATGCATGCATTGAAATTCTGACTACCCATACTGTACCAAAATTGGGATCTAGGTAGGCACCTCAACTAGAAAGAGAAATTCAGGATCCTATCCTCAGACACTGCCTACTCTGGTAACACTTCTAGCTATTCAGCTTCTGCAGTTGGACTAAACATCTAAACTTGCATGTGCTCAGAAACGGGCACCACCTCCCACCTTTAGTCCAATATAGAAACTGAGTAGGAAGAGACACAGCCTCCACCTAAATCTCCAATCTCTTAGGCATATTCAGACTATATTTAATATGTTGGTAATAGTAAGTTTAGAAAAAAAATGAAACAGAAGTGTACATTCTCATTCATGCCATTTTGCAAAACTGCTTTATAATTACAGCAGATTCCCCTTTAAGTACTTTTAGGTCTCTCAGACTGGCTTAATTCAGACCTGAGACCACAGAACAAGCAGACCACAGAAAAAAACAAGGTGGTGACCCACATGTCGATGAAAAGATGGTCTTGTTGACATTAGTGATGAGATTCAGACTAAGGAGAGTGAGAGCATTTGGGGCAACAGACAACCTGCCACTATCAATTTGTCCTGTCCCTTCTGTAGGACTACCTCAACTATTAATCTGTCACCTCTTGAATTATTGTAGTTCAAGGTGTAAAACATTAAACGAATTGCATGTCTCTGTTTGCTTTAAAAGGCTGAGTGGTAATCTGTGATGATTTTGGAGCTGATGGTCACCTCAGATGTTCTGTACTTGAGGGTGGTCAGACTGTTGAGAGCAGGAAGCCTTTGCTGCAAATACAGTAAGGGTGGAAGACATCCGTAACCATTTGAGCAAGTCTGGTTTCAAACAACAGAGGACGGTTCTCAGGAATTTTCTGTTTCACAAGCTGTGGGGTAGGCATAGTTCCAAAGAATGACCAAAGGCAAACAAAGAGACAAAGATCTGATTGTGGGGTAAATTTTGGTGAGCTGGAATTCTTTCCCTGTTGCAAAGTGTTTCTGAAAGGGAAGTTATCATACAACGAGTTTCAAATTCACCACCTTGATTAAGAAGAAGCATTTAACAAACAGAAATGGATTTTTTCCTCTTTAATAAATCATCGAAAAATCCTTAAAAATAATTTTCAGTAATGGAGGTCACATATGTAATATACATGGTGGTTTTACTGAAGAGTTAAAAGGACATTAACTAGTGAGGGATTCTTATTAAAGAAGAAAGATTATTGAAGTCACACAAAATGCATAAGAATTAACCCTCTTTACTACACATTCTTTATATATACATATAATATATAACATATATACTCTTTATATATATGTACTTTGTGTATAATATGTGTGTATATTATATGATTTAAATCCATCCTCTTTAACTGAAATGTGATTGAAAAATTCACAAATGCTTCAGAATGTTTCATCTATGTGTTAAGGAGGTGTTTTCTGTACATATGTTGGCTGACACTAATTTTAAATTTGGAGAAGATATTCTTTCATGTGACTTCTGGAAGGAATCTGTGCGGAACACAGTTGTTGGAACAAAGTACAGTAAGGGGACAGTGTTGGTTGGGGCTACCTTGCAGCACAGTTTTGAGACTTCAGTGCTCTCCTGTCAGCGCTGCCTTTGGATAATCAGATCTCGAGACATCTCCTTTCTTTGCTTTAAATTGTGGGAAAATTTCATGGTGACACAAGAAGTTTCAGTGGGAAAACTTCACTGTCATATGCTCTGTGGTTACTTTTTTTGCTCTTTTTAAAATTCTAATCCCTGGTGTATAAACATATGCAAAACACTTTCTAAATTGAATAGGAGGAGTCTAGGAGCACACCTAAAACATTCCCAGTTATTTAAGCATTTGGGAGTGTTTGATCATATTTTATGTATTTTCATACAAAGGCAGTGGAAAAAAACCCATGCTCTGTTTTAATGTATTTCTAAAATTATCATCTGTATAAGCAAAATATTTTATAATTACTTTATAGTCTACAAAATACTTTTAAAATTCGTCTATAGTATCTACACGTCAGATTTGCAGAACATAGTCCTCATCTCTGCAAATTAAAGGGCTGAGAATATGGACACTTAGAGTCTGATTTAGTTAAAATTATCCCCTGCAGCAGAGGGTGGGTATCAGTTCTTCACAGCTGAGAATGATTTTCATAATTGTGCAGCACTCAGCAGCTGCAAAATCCCTGAGGATGCATGTTGCTCCTCTTCCAGAGAAGCCTGGGTTTGCCTTGCCTGGCAGAAGCAGTTTGACCCCTCATCTCTCTTACACCCATCTTGATGTGGATTTCTGGAGGTGCTCGGTTTCCTCGAATCATCAGAGGAAAGCTGTAGACGTTACAAGAAATGCTTGAGAATTTTTTCCTTACTGATTGACAGATCCATTTAGAACGACTCAATGAACCTTTAAATAATGTATATTCTCTATCTGCCTCTGCATTGATGGAGATAATTTTCTGATACATTGCCATCTAGTGGCATTTCTCTCATGAAGCCTATTACAGGATGTTAAATCCTCACTTCAGGCTGCTGGTTCTTTCCTTCAGTGGCCCATAGTGATACGTGACAGGTATAATTGAAAGGAAAAAAAAAGAAAAAAGAAAGAAAATAAGAGTAGAATTTTTAATTTTAGGAGATAAAAAAAATTAAAATTAAGAAAGCAGTTACCTGCCTAAAAGCTGGCTTTATTTCTAAGTAAAATATTATTCAGGTTTTCAATTAATTATTAAGGAGAAATTAAAAAGCACTAAAGCTAGACCTGTATTCATATAAAATTGCACATCTATTTTTATGAAAAGAGCCTGAAGATAGGAACTTTTAAATAGGTCTGACATATTACTCTGATCCCTTGGAATTGTGTTACTTGCTTGTGGGCAAATTTTAAAATATCAACTTCTTGGTGCTGATGATTCACAGATATGTTTAAAACATGACTAAATAATTGGTTACTGTTATTTCAAAGTGAATTATCATTTTTCCAGGAGTTTTGACTCATTTGCTCCAACTAATTTAAAATTACATGAACTGAAAATACTATTGTTAATCACAAAAGAGAAATTTCACTCATTTTAACAAAAACAATTAGTTCTGATGAATGTTAATATCAGAAGTGATAAAGCTATTTCATCAGAAATTCATTTAAATATAATTATAAACGACAGAATCTTTGCACAGGTTTTGTCTTGTGCACATTTATGCTCATTTTATGTGCTCAAGTGCTCATTATTCCCCTAAGCTCATGCATATATGTATATATTATTTATGTTCCTATGCACTGTGGAAATGCCTGAATATTCAATGTAGTAACTAAGATACTAACAATTGCCCATTCAGATTTCATTCTTTTAGATAATTAAAAGATTTATTCCCCATTCCTACAGTAATTCTGTCTGTGACAGCCTTTGCAAAGTGCATTCAAGAATGAATGCCAGAAAAGTTTGGGCTGATTAAAAATGAAGAAAAAAATAAAAATTTGAATCTAAATGTAGAGTAATGTATGGCTTGCTCCAATTTCTAACTTTAGTTTTTATATGTGTTAGAAAAATGGAGTAACTGGAGCATCCCTACCATACTTTGAATATATAAAAATGATTAATAGTAGATGTGACACAAGTGTTGATGACATACAGTTGGTAACGCATTGTTTGATAATCGTGGACTGTTTTCTAGGCATTTCTATCTAGTCTTTAAAATATCTGAAAACACAGTGATGTATTCTGAGTCTCTGAAATGAATGGCATTTCAGAGATTCATAACTTCTGGCATGGATACAAATTTGTCTTACAATCAGTTTTTAAGGACTTCAGCCCTATTTGAAACGTATGTATTTCTTTATTAACCATTGGGTATCTCATCATGAGGTTGGCCTTGCCTCGTGTTGGGATAGCAGGAATGTGAATAGCATGACACTTTCTTTGATGTGGGCTGGGGATGATGACATTATTTGTGAGTAGCAAAGTCAAATATGAACAGCAGAACTCACCCAATCCTGTGCCCAAGAGAGTTAGCATGCTGAACTACTGTTTTTTCATCTACATAGCATCAAACAACTGCACAGATTTCAGCAGAAATACAGATTTTTTTTATTTTTAATAGAATGACATGTAGATAGAGAGGTGTGTTCTGCTAGTTATAGGTTATCTATTAATATTTTGGATAGGGTGGCTGCGTGCAGGAACTGATACAGACATGAATAAGGTGTGTTTAACACATTTTTTAACTTGGAAGTGTATTAATAAAGTATTGATGCAGAACTTCTAGGCAGCTTAACACAAAATGAAACTACACTGTCAATATCGTGCCAAGTACTCACAATATGAAATTATCACTCATCATTCAAGGACACAGAAACATGTAAATGAAATGATAATCTTTGATACTTAAAAGGATTAAAATACTTACACTGTCACCAAAATGCCTTAATATTATTTAGACAACATGCTGACATGAGTACCTTGAAGCTTCTTATTAGCATTTATAGAAATCAATCAATAATGCCTATCATTCACTGCTCATTTCGGTAAGGAAAATGTCAGGGTGTTAAGATGAAGTGACATAGCCTTGAGTGGTGCTGAGGGAATTATATACTCTCTCTGTAAATACAATTTTATTCAGATGAAACTGAGGAAGATGAAAAATGGCTTGAGAAAAGATATGTGTCTGATATGGAAAGAACAGGAAATAGTTTTCTGACTCATGACAGGTAAAATAGGTAATGGGAGATGTGAGTGGGAATAAAGAAAAAGGAGCAGCAGTAATGCAGAGGTTCAAGATAAAGAGAAAAAATTGCGAATTTCAATTATATGGGACTTAAGAAAGCACATCCGGAGCGTAACTCAATGCGAGTCAAGGAGTAACAGTGGCACATAGCTAACAGGTTAATTGGGAAAGAATTAAGGCCAAAAGTGTGAGGGAAAGGCACAAAGTATAAGGTAAAAACTTTTCCTCATGTAAAACAGAAAGAAAATTATTTCTGAACTTCTGAGTAAACTTCTATTAATGCCTTCTGAAACGAGCCTTCATCTGGATTTTAAGTTCAAGATAATGCAGGAGAAAAGGTAACTATGTATCCTAGAATCATAGATTATGCTGGGTTGGAAGGGATCCATGAGGATCATGGAGTCCAGATCCTGGCCCTGCACAGGATAGCCCGAGTCACAGTGTGTGCCTGAGAGTGTTGTTCAAATGCTTCTTGAGCTCTGTCAGGCTTGGTGCTGTGACAACTTCCCCGAGGAGCCTGTTCCAGTGCCCAACCACTCTCTGGGTGAAGAACCTTTTCCCTGATATCCAAGCTAAACCCCCCTGACTCAGCTCCATGTTTCCTCAAGTCCTGTCACTGCTCATGAGAGTGAAGAGATCAGTACCTGCCCCTCCACTTCTCCTCATGAGGATGTTGAAGACCACAATGAGGTCTCACGCACTATGATTTAAATGTTCCATGCTGGAATACACATCAATTGGAAAAGGTAGTTGTTCAAATCTTCATTAAAGTGTTGTTCTAATCTTTGTGGTGTTCATCATGGAAGCATTAATAATCTGAGAATAAGAACTTTTCTGACAGTTTGTGTTGCCATATGATTTTACATTTTCCATGGTGTAGCTACTATGTAAATTGTGTCTGGAAACCTGGCATATGTTTTAGGTAATAGGAGAGGAGTTGGATAGCTGAAAATTGAAGAGGAAATAATACCCTGTGATCGTAATAATGCTTTGGGTTGGTATTTGGCAAGAGAGGAGTCTTAGAGCTTGATGGCTTCTGGTATTGGCTGAAAACAATGATTTTCAAGGTGGCATTTTGAGCACAGGACAAGTGATATTGTGTGTGTGTGTTCTCAGATTGTCTTCTCAGCCTGCAGATTATCCAAGTCAGCATGTACTGGCTGTGCCTGTCCTTTCTTTCCAAGACTAATTTTTTACTTGTTTCTCCTGTCCAGTCTATTTGGACAATACTTTAATGAATCTTTTGCAAGAACCCCGATACAGTCTTTGCTATAATAATTTGAAAACATCATTCTCAAATCTTTTAAATCCACTGAGATGTTGAATGTATAAAACTTTTACATTCCCTCCCAGGAATGAAGGAACAGCTCTTTAACTGCTACTATGATCTTGTATAGCCAATGTGAGTGCTCACAGAAATATTTCAAGCGACCGTAACCAAAAGACTTCTCTTTTATCCCCAAATTCCAAAGTTAATCTTAAGATTTTGAGACTTTTCTGAAAGATTTGTTGATTGTGTTGACATGAAAGATCAATACTTCCATTGACTTGTATTCCTGGAAACTTTGCTTCATTTATCACCATTCTATAGCTAACTTGTTAACATTGTGCTCTGAGATATCTTATTTCTTCACTTATTATTGTTACTCTGGAATGATTTTTTTCAGACAATTGGAGGGGGGGAGGGGGTTTATTGTCTAATGTTCCAAAGGTACATAAACGATCTCAGTTCTACAAAACCCTTCCCTCTAGATTTTTGCAGTCTCCCAAGACAATCTATGCTAACCCTTGTACCAACTAGTGAATACAGGACACAGGGGAAAAAAGAGAGCCCGTGATCTGATGTCGGGCTCTGCACACAACCTCTGTAGGAGCATGAAGGTGTATGTGTGTAGTGATAAAACATTCATATCTTCATATTTCAAAAGGAAAACAACTAGCAGCTGCCCCAAATACAAAAGTTTCTAACCAGTCAATTTAAGCAACAATCCAAATCAGTTGAAAAAATACTCTGTGTTAAAAAGCAACAAGAAATGCTCCAACATGAGCCTTCAGCTTACAAATCATTTCGAACAGCAGGAAATGAGGAAGATAAAAACTGAGATAAGAACTAATACAAAAACTGAAGAAGGGGAATATATACATTTCCATTAAAACAAATCGTACTTGAGATTTAATCTCACTTTACACAGTACAGAGATTTCATTTTCTTCTTAAATATATCTCAACACCTCTCTCCCCCTCGGAATCTGAGAAGCCAACTGAAAATATTCAGAGGGACAGACAGAAGTTACAAGAACAAATTTGGTGAGAAAAGGGGTCCCTCTCCAGGCTGCAGTTTGCTAGTGCCCTTGTGCTGTTGACACAAGGTTACTGTAGTTCCCTCTTTGGATGCTGCTCAGATCCTCCAGCGCTCAAAGCGAGGTTTGCATCCAAGGAACTGAGCTTCTATTCACGTATCTGGAACAGCAGTATTGCTATTTTGCTCCCTTCATGGTTTTTCCTGTGCCAACCCGGCAGAAAGCTACAGAACTGAATCAGAATTGCATTTGGCTTCCTCGGTAATCGCGACAGAGTAGGCCCTGTCCCTGAGGTTGCACTTGAAGTATTGCTCGTTTGTGCTCATGAAAAGGAGTGGAGAAAGATAGTTATCCCTAGAAGAGAAAGTGCATTGTATTCTCTGCAAGCTTCAGCCATTGGGAAGTAATTTTAAGTTATCTGCAATTTCTGTGTACTGTTTTCAAAGATGCTTACACAATTTTTGGACAAATGCTTGAAAGTGTTTGAATTACTGTAAAATTCTCCGAACTAAATAGATAAAGCATCTAAAAATAGGTAATGTATAGCAGATGTAGCACTGCATGTAAACAGTGTTCTTATAAATAGTTATGTAAGATTACAGCTGAAAAAATTGCCAGCTTATAAAGTTATGTTAAAATGCTGGGAAAAATATGACCCTTTTTAATATATTTATGTCACAGAGTTCTTTCTGGTTGTAAATTTGTTATAAGCTTTTGGAGGGTGATTTTATATAATGTTTCCCAGAGTTTTGATAGGTTTTGATAATCTTTCTGAGACCAATTTACTGTGTAATTCTTTTTCCAGGGGAAAACATTGACATTTATTTTTCTGCATTTTGCAGCTGTTCAAAAAGAAATGTGGAGGAAATCTTCCACAAATAAACTTCTGAAGTGTAATGGCAAAAGAGCTTTGGAAGGGTCTTTTTTTCTTCCGCTGAGTAAGTGCAGCAAACTATTGTCTGCCATTTTGACATACTACCTGCTTTTAATTTCCTGATATATATTGTTATTTCATAAAGGTTCAAGGCAGCCACTCACAAGGTGGCACAGAGAAACAGCTTAATAGTGGCCAGCAGCCTTTCCTAACCTAATTTAGGTTAGTGAATGAAAAATATTGCACCCAGATGAAACATTAGATTAAATTGGTCAGAGCTAAAATTTTATTGCTTGGGCTAAAAATTGATGAAACTTTCACCTAAAAGTGGCCAGCTTGCCACAAGTAACCACAAACTCACTTTTTGCTCAGCTTGCTGTTCATGTAATCTGAGACAACTAAGAATTTAAGACATCTAAGTCTAACCTAGTCATCATGAGCTCATGAAAGGTAATTCTTTTCACCCTAAAGTAGGTGTCTCAAGTAGGCAAGATTGATCTCTATAGGGACCTATTTCTGTAGAAATGGCCTACAGAGACATTGGATTTGAAGGTTTACATTACATCAAACTCACCGTATTTCCAAATGACCAAATGTTTCTTTACCATGGAAATTCCACTAGTAGGAAAGCTATATTTGGTTTTTGTTTGATTACCTATTAAGTGGGTGTTTCTAATAAAATTGTTGCACTCTTTTCTTTTCTGCTTTTGTCACTCGTGTTTGTGTTTTAGGGACATCATAGCAGCTTCTGCCTTAAGTGCACCAGAGGGCCTTAGGGAAGAAGACAGGTGCTACAGAACTATAGAAATTGGTGCTAGATCGTGTCTCTGGACAAAATCTCAATCAGAGGACAGAGCACGGTATGAGTGCAATACAGAATGAAGGAATTAAGAACTCTTAAATACATGCAATGGATAAGAAACCATATCAGTCTCTGAAAAAAAATGTATTTCTGCTAGAAGTTTGCAAATGACCTGTCAAACCTGATTTATGATGGCAAGTGATTTTACAGGACTACAAAATTCTTTTCAGTAGTCCTAAGGTGTCTTTAGGTCATTGTGCATATTTGATTTGTTAAGCAGGAGATTTTTTCCTTTTTTTTTCTTTTTATATTCAGCTTTCTATACAGAGAGTTAAAGCCTGTTACCTATAAAATACAGATAAATTATGTGTGAATTAGGGAGGTGAAAAATAATTCTGCCCTTGATTTCAGATTTTATTTGCATTACACAATTTTGAAATTCATTTAATGGCAAGCAGCTGTCAAATTACATATAATTTTAATAAAATCTTTGCACAGTATGTCACCTTTGCAATCTGCAAAGGCCTTAATTTTGTCTGCAAAACCTGGTGCCACGGTTACAGGATTTCAGCTGCAGAGTTCTTAAAAAAACTGTAAAAATTGATAAAATTACTCAAAATAGTATTATTGTATCGAGCAAAGTCACAGTATCAAACTTCATTTTCACAGTCAGGGAAGAGGGAGTACTGAATCTTCCTAGAGGCTTGTGGAACCATCCTTTATATTTATAAATAACTTCAGTCTCAAGTTTCTGTTTTTCTCAAGAAGTTGCAATACCTCCAGCTGTAGGGAAACTATTGCTGGTACAGAATGAATTGCTGTTTGCTACTGAGATTTTGTTGACCTCTTAAAAAATTGCCTACCAAACCAGTATTTCTCTAAAATCAGATTTTCCATTGTGAAAGCCGTCTTGATTCTTCTTAATATTTATGCAAATGCCCATTAAACCTATTCTTTATCATGATTCCTGCTGCTTAGTCCAGTGCTAGCGTCAGGCTCACAGGCTTGCCATTCCCTGGATCTTCTCCAGAACCCTTTTCTTTTAAGAGAAATGGCCTGACATTTGCCACACATGGCTATTCAGCTATTTCGTTCTTAAGATCTCATAGAACTCAAGGGGTAACCATTAAATTCTGGGTGTAGCATTTAATCCTGCTGATGTTCTGCTGCTAATTTCGTCAACTTGTTCTGTAATCTCTTCTACAGTCACTTTAGTTTTAGATGGATTCTCTGATGAACTCCTGTGCAAAAAATGGTATTGAGGTGGGAATCTCCACAGTTTTTTCAAAGTGAGCATTGATGCCAAGAAGTCATTTAGCTCCTGTGCAATTGCGTGTCCTTTCTAAGTGTTCCTTTTATACCCTGCTCATTAAGAGGACCTGCAGGCTCTCTGCCAGGCTTTCTGATCTTGATTTGTTTGAAAAAAAAAAAGACTTATTATTACCTCTGAGACTTATTATTACCTCTGAAACTCTTTTACTAGCTTTTTCTCAAACTTTTTTTTTTGGTCTGCCTTATCTGCCAGAGTTATTTTCTTCATTTAAACTCAGCTTCAGCTTTTTTGAAATGCCTTCCTGTATCTAATAGCCTTCTTTACCCTGCTAGTTAGCTGGGCTTTTCAGTCCTTTTGTGCCTTTTCAGTCTATTCTAAAGAGATGGTGTGCATTGGCACTATATTTCCAATGCAGTTTCTTTATGAAAAGTCCATGCTGTCAGGAAAGATTTAATTCTCCAGGTTGCCACGTCTAGCTTCTTTTTCTTGAGCTTTCTCTTTTCTAAGCATTAAATTAAATACAACCCTGGAATTCCTAGACTTGTTCTGCATATGCATTAACGCAGCATCTAAGTACATTAAGTACTTTCCTTAATACATTTTTCCATTAGTACTTACTAATTACATTCATATAGGCACTTAGGATGTTAGCAAAGCAGTGTATTTTAACTCAGAACCACAGAATCATAAAATGGTTTGGGTTGAAGAGAACCTTAAACATCGCCTATTTCTGAGCCTCCCGGCCAAGGGCAGGGACAACTTCCACTACACCAGGTTGCTCAAAGCCCCATCCAGACTGTCCTTGAACACGTAGAGGAATGGGGCATCCACAGCTTCATTGTCAAGAACCCTCTGTTTGGCATCCCTTCCTCCAGCATGCCAATGGCACTGCACAGTTTGGTGTCATCAGCAAACTTGCTGAGGATGCACTCGATCCCACTGTCCATGTCACTGAAAAAAATGTTAAACAGCGCCAGTCCCAGTACTGACCCCTTAGGAGCACCACTCATCACTGCTTTCCACTTGGGCATTGCATCATGGACCACAGCTCTTGAGTGCACCCATCCAGCCAGTTCCTTATCCACTAAGCTGTCCATCCCTGAAATCCCTGTGTCTCCACTTTAGGGACAAGGGTGTTGAGTGAGACAGTGTCTAATGCTTTGCACAAGTCCAGGTAGATGACTTCAGTTGCTCTTCCTGCATCCACTAGCACTGTAAATCCATCACAGAAGGTAAGCAATCTTTTTCAGGCACAACCTGCCCTTACTGAAGCCATGCTGGGTCTCACCAGTCACCTCCTGCATAAACTCCATTGAGAAATAGCAATATAGTTTGTTACGCAGCTTTGGCGTGTTTGTCTCATCTGGCACAGAGGATTCCGTAACTGCAGCCTTTCTTTCATGTGTCAGGTGGAGTAACATACTATTGTGTCTCTTTGTTTAATTTTTTCACATTATAACCTCCTGTCACTGATGATTACTGCCTGATTGATTGATGGATTGATTAATGGTCAATTTCAGATTTTTCCAGCAGACCAGAAGAGGTGAGGAAACAATCTTGACACGGTGACTGTTATCCTCCTGTCTTTTCCTGTCTGAGATTGATTATATCTCTACTTCAAAAATCACGGTTTCTAAGTCCTCTGATCCCTCTCTTCCACTTCTGATTATAGTTTTCAATTTAGTTTTAGCTTAACAGCCTGTCAGCCAAATTCACTGGCATGTTCTTGAAACTTAAAGCATTTTCAGCTTTTGGCTCAGGTTATCTACTGAAATGGTCAGCAAATAACTGAACTGAATAGAACACCATCGCCATGCAAATGCATGAACTAAAAGATATGTGATTGAAAAACTTGAGCACCCTTTCAGTCACCTGAACACTGGTATTCGTGAGTATTAGAACAAATTACAGCACAGTGCTAAAAAAGCAGCAAGTAAATTGCCTTGAAAAAAATAGTGTTTCCGATAATCCGTTTTTCATAGCATTTTAGAAAATGAGGGGTAAAGGTCTCTTGTATATTAACTATAGAACCATGTGACTGGTATTCTTTATCAGTTGCTGAGCAACGGTCATACTCTGAATTTTTAAACTCATTAGCAAGCTGAACAGGCTGGCATTTGGCAGATGTTATTTGATTTTGTTTGGAGGCAAGTCAATGGGGGAGACAGAAGAGACATTGAGCGCATTGTGTTATCTTGCTTCTCTTATTAAATTCTCATGATATTTTAAACACATCTAAGGGGACTGAAAGGAACTTCTTAATTTTCAGGTTATTCACAGAACTTTTATGTGATTTATGTAGTAATATAAATGAAACACACGAGCCAAATTTTATTAGCTTCTAACACATTTTAATCTGTACCTAACATTTTCCTGAAGTGTTTCAGTCATTAGTAATGGCTGAAGTAGCTTTATTTGAATCCTCCAATCATGCAAACATTTCTTAAATAGTTTTGCCAGCATACCTCGTCCTTGACCAGAAATATTTTATTTTTGTGTTCCAATTGAAGCTTTTTTTAATAGAAGAATTGTCAATTGTTATAAACCTTTTTGTCCTGTGTGACAGTGATGTGATGTGACCATGCATCCACAAAGAACTCACTCTGCTTGGATTTTAAGATAGTGATGGCCAAAGCTTACAAGTCCTGGCAATGTGCCTAAGTAAGCTTAAGCCACTAAAACTTTGAACTAATGAGTTATAAACCAGCAGGGGACCTCTGCAGAGCTTAAGTATAAGGGAAGTCAGATACTGTCAGACTTGTAACACTAATTCAGAAGCACAGATCTCCCACTCAAATACCAGATGTCAGTGTGTTGTTTTGTTGACTCATTAATGGCAGTTTTAGCATGGCTGTTTCTTCTGACTGAAGCTAATTAATGAACTAGTGAAAAGAGAGTAATATTATACTTTAGTTTCTAAGGGCTGTCTTGAGTATCTTCTTTGTCTAAGGAATCTTTACCCAAACCACTTACTTCCATGTGATTCAAAGGATCATTATGAATTACTGCATTATTATTATTACTATTATTATTGGTTTTCACCTGAGTAGCAGACATGGGTCCCAACTCAGGTTTTTCAAAATTGGCATTATAGACGAATGAACATTAAGAAATTACTCATACTGACATATGGAGTATGTGTTTTTTAACTTCGCCAACATTATTTAAATTACAAATTTCTGATAGTCTTGCAAGTAGTTGCTGAGCAGTTCTGGAAACTAATATTGCCTGACTTCTGGGTATTTTGGACTTCTTCCAATCTTATTTGCCTGGTCACAGAGAGAGTCTACATATTCATCTCAACAACAGGTACTATTAATGTTGCAGAAAATAAGGTCTGTCAAATCTACGGGGCTGGCTTCTAAGACAAACCAACCCCAAACATCTGGGTGTATTAGCATGCTTCGGTCAGGAACATAAGTCAACAAAAAAGGGAATATTAGAGTAATATCCATAAATTGCAACTAGCAAGAAAAAGGAAAAAAGGTATATAGGGAAGGTTGGATTGAGTGAAATCACCTGTTTTGTTAGAAGTACTTAGGGAACACAGGCCAGACTCACAAGTGAAATCAAAGTTTATAAGACGCAGAAAGACTGTTCTTCATACAACATGTAGTTGCTAAGTTAACTTCTTGCTGAAGGAGATTATGGATGCTAAAAATTTACATAAGTGCAAAGGAAGACAGAGCTGATAGGAGAGAAATCCATTAGGGTCTTAGGCTGAGTGAGCTTCTGAAGTACAAGTTATTGGGGTTAAGAAAGTGTTACATACTGAGGAAATGTTACTACCTGCTTTCTCTGGTTTTGTGCCTTTCCTAGGTACCTGGTATTGGTCACACCTCCTTTCAGTCTTAGAGTTTACAATAATTTCTTATGCAGCCTTTTATCATTAATTCTACATATATTAATCTAATAATACCACAGAGTTGATTTGTTTTGTTTTGTTGGTTGGTTGGTTGGTAAGTTGGAGTGGGGTTTGTTCGTTTGATTTTGGGAGTTTTTTTGGTGGTTTGGTGGAGAGGTTATTTGTTTGCTTGGGTTTTTTATTTGTTTGTTTTCCTTTGGTTTTTTTTTTTTGTTTGGTTTTTTGTTTGTTTTTGTTTTTGCTTTGTTTTGTTTTGTTTTGTTTTTTTATCTGTGGCTCTCCTCTGTACATTGTTTCTTTGAGCCAGATTGGAGAGCAAAAACATCAAATGCTGCAGGGTGAATCATGTAGAAGGTGTGTCTACACAAGTACTTGTCCCACTGCCTCCTTTCTGCACTGTGGAGTCACTGGTAATGATCTACTACTGTTGTACTGAAACCAGTTTTTTAGTGCAGAGTGGGAAGGAATTCTAAAATCTTCCTGCTTGGTGAAATTTTCAAGCCTACTTATGCAGGTTCAAAGTTAGGTTTCAAAAAGTGCTGTGTTCCAAGTAATATCAGTGCAATTTTCACCAAGACTTTTAAAGATCTCTCTAGCACAAAGAGGATCTTTGACTCCAGAAGATGCAGCTCTGTAAGGTAGGGCAGATACTGCCAGGTAATTCTAAAGCTTGGGATCTACTTCTAGCAGAAACACGTTATAAATTCACGTCATGAATGGGACTGGAATTGTTGCTGTGTGATTGAAAGCAGGAAAAAATAGTAAAGACTGGCTTCCTAGTTTTCTTCTTCACCATTATCACTCACAAATTACATCAGTATAGAAAATAACTGTTATTCAGTACAGTATACCTTTAGTCAACATCAGTTCATGGAGCAGTTGAGGTTGAAAGGGATCTCTGGAGGTCACCCAGTCCAACCCCCTTCCTCAGGCAGGGCCACCTAAAGCCAGTTGCCCACATCCATGTCTAGAGGGGGTTTGAATATATCTAAGGAGGGAGACTCCATGACCTCTCTGGGTAACCTCTCTGGGTAACCTCTCTGAGTGCTCAGTCTTCACTATGGTAAAAAGTTGTTTCCTGATGTTCAGATGGCAACTCTTGTGCTTCAGTTTGTGCCCATTACATTTTATCCTGTTACTGGGCACCACTAAACAGAGCCCGTCTCTGTCGTCTTTGCACCCTCACTTCAGATATTTATATACTGTTAACATTCCCCCTGAGCCTTCTTTTCTACAGACTGAACTGTCACAGCATTCTTGACATTTTCTAATAATGAGATGCTCCAGTCTCCTAATCATCTTAGTGGCTTTCTCCAGTGTCTCTCTTGTAAGGGACAGCACAGAGTTGGACCCAGGATTCCAGGCGTGGTCTTCCCAGTGCTGAATAAAGGGGAAGAATCACTGAATGGGTAAGGCTGGAAGGGACCACTGGACGTCATCTAGTCCAACCTCCCTGCTCTATCAGGGTCCCCTAGAGCATGTTACTCAGGAGTGTGTCTAGACAGCTTTTGAATATCTCTAGTGAAAGAGACTCCGCAACCTCTCTGGGCAATCTGTTCCAATATGTGATCACCCACACAGTGAGGAAGTTCTTCTACATGTTCCAGTGGAACTTTCTGTGCATCAGTTTATGCTTGTTGCCCATTGCTCCTTGTCCTATTGCTTGGCACCACCAAGATGAGGCTGGCTCCATCCTCTTGGCACCCTCCCTTTAGATACTGATGACATTGATGAGTTCCCCTCTCACTTGACTCTTCTCGGGCTGACAGGCCCAGCTCCCTCAGTCTTTCCTTGTTTTCCAGTTGCTCAGTGTAATCCTCCACTGGACCCACTCCAGGACCTTCATGTCTCTCTTGTAATGTGGAGCCCAGAACTGGATACAACACACCAGACGTGGCCTCACCAGGGCGTAGTAGAGGGGCAGGACCAGCTCCCTTGACCTGCTGGTAATGCTCTTTCAAGTGCACCCCAGGACACCATTGGCCTTCTTGATCACAAGGGCACACTGTTGGTTCATGAGTAGCATCTTGCTCACCAGGACCCCTTACCAGCAGATCAACTCCCAGCCTGTACTGGTGCATGAGGTTATTCTTCCCCAGGTGCAGACCTTGACACTTCTTCCTGTTGAGCTTCATGAGTCAGTCAAGGTCTCTCTGAATGGCAGTGTTGACCCTCTGTCAAATCAGCCCCTTGTCCAAGATTGCAGATTTGTTAGGAGTAGCCACTGCCTGATTATCCACGTCCTTGAAGATGTCAAACAGGACTGGACCCAGTATTGACCCTACGGGTACACCACTCAACACTGGCTTCCAAGTAGAGTTTGTGTGGCATGTCATCACACCCTGAGCCTGGAGATTGAGACAACTTTCACTCCACCTCACTGTCTGTTTATTCAGCCTGTACTTCATAGTTATGATTAAGTATGTGCAGGAAAGAATTTTCCGAATGGTGTTGTTTAGAGACATTGATTCCTAGGACAGCCTTAGATAGAATATTTTTGAGCTAACGTGACAAACAGTATCCCAAGAAATTAATTGTCTTATTTGTTTTCATTCTTGTCATATGAATTCTTAAATCTAGGGCTGGCTGAACATTCTTGGGAGCATTACAACTTAGCTGTCTTCCAAAAAGGAATTGTAACTGTAAGTGTGCATTGGTGGTTATGATCCTGATATGACTGGGAGAGCCTACTTGGTTCATCAAGTGACAAGAGAGACAGCAAACCTTTCCCATGCCTTAGGACACAAGCTTTCTTGGTTGGGTTGCGGAAAAGAAGAGGTGTGCATAGTTTCCTGAGTCTGGCTTGGTGGGCAGGAAGAGACCAAGATGAGCTTTCTGCTCTCGGCTAAATTGTGCAACGCTGGTTGCCAGCACTGCCCAGATTATGAGAGATGAAAATTTGGGCTTCAGGGCTAGAACCATCTCACTCAGTACTTAGCTGGATGTGCAGAATAAGCTGGATAGCAGATTTTATGATATCTGTTTTGTGGCATCTGCCTTATCTTAGGTAAATCCCTTCCTGTTCATACATATTTAAAAAAGGAACGTTTTGGGCAGTGTGCATAATATTCAAATATGCACAAACATGCTATCAGCATGCTACTGACTGAAAGCTTAGATAATTAAATATAGCAGTTGCAATTGATATTGAACAATTTAGGTGTCTAGAAAGCCTTAGGGCAAAAAAAAAAAGTATCCTAAAAATCTGTATTTCCTTTGAAGGATGCCTTAATTTTTTTTTTTTTTTTTTGAGGAAAAAATTCTATAAAGAAGAAATCTGCAATTTGAATGAAAAGTTCATGGGAACTTGTTATCATTTCCAAAGTTTGTGGAGCCAATTAAAAAAATTTCACTTCCTTCACAGGAGACCTAGCAGCAAAAATTAGTTGGGTAGTCTCACCTCATCCTGATTTTTTTTCTCCCCAGCCTATAAAAAACACTGCAAATGTGATATGATTGGCAGTCTCTGCACGCGAGAGGCCAAGGACTAGAATAACGAGATAGTTTGCAGGTCAAGAGAAAAGGGTGAATTAGTAGAGTTGGAGTAAGAAACTTGCGCAGCCTGGATCCACTGTTTAACTCGGTCAGTGCTGTTAGTCTTGTACTTTGATGAACTCTAAATTCACTGAGAAAAGACAGAAAAGAAGTAATAGGAGGGCCGGGTGAATCCAGGAGCGGAAATGTGTTAAAGAACCTTTCACCTTCACTGTTATTTCACAATGAAGCAGAATAAAGCCAACCCTTTCAAAAGAAGTTAAAGGGAGTTTCTGAAATGAATCTAGCCAAGGTCAGAAATTCTTATAACTCTTATCATCTCTTGACTCTTCAGTGATGTCTGAAGAATATACTCTTGGTCCCACTTTGTGATGGACAGGTGCAAAATTACAAGCCTTTAACACTTTTAGTAAACTTAAGGAAGAGTGCAAAAAATATATGTAA
Organism: Mohoua ochrocephala; assembly: GCA_013398855.1. Taxonomy (NCBI): domain Eukaryota; kingdom Metazoa; phylum Chordata; class Aves; order Passeriformes; family Acanthizidae; genus Mohoua; species Mohoua ochrocephala. The sequence goes on from VZTA01028490.1 coordinate 23,440, forward strand.
ATAGATAAATGAAATAAATAAAATACTGAGTCTCACGGCTGAGTTTAGTTAGTTACATGCCATTGTCACTTCAATATTAAGGTCATTTAATGTAAAATCTAATACTCTCCAGTGCATTCCATCTGATTTTTCTTTAAAGTATTATTCCTCTATTAACCATATTTACTTCCCAGAGAAGTCCAAATAAACACACAGTTCAGATCAAAATCTATATTCATTTTCTCAGGGCAGCTTGTTAAGCAGCAGAAGATGAGATGTTAAATATAATTTTAAACAGGAATTTTCTTTGTGAGGGAAGGAGAAAGAAATACCATTTTCTTCTTCCCGTGTTCTGAGCCCTTTCTCCTCACTCACTGCTGCTTTTCAGTATCAACTGTTTACTTTCTTTTCTGACATCTTTGGCTCAAAATACCTACAGTCCAGTTTTCAGCCAGCCCTCATAAAATTTGTCTTCTTGTTTCTGTGTGGGTTTTTTGTGTTAGCAGTATGGTGGATGGTAAAGACATAAATTAAGGCACAGTGATAATTTATTAGCATTTGGAAAGATCTTGCTTTCCAAATAATGTCCCTAACTATTTCAATATATGTTGAGTAACAACATAAATAGGGGTTATATTGCACTGAGTTAATGAAATGTTTCCACTGGGTCTGTTTATTGCAAGAAGGTAATACTGGAGTATCTCAAGGTTGTTTCTAATACTTGACTGTTTTAATGATTATTTTATTTGAAGTTAGAGCTTTATTTTTAATGAAATAGTTATTCTGCTTGACCTTATATAGCTTTAAAGTTTGGGTTTTCTTTTCATCAATTCATCTATATTAGTGAAGAGAACTTCAAGATTTCAAAAAATATATGGTCCTAATGCAACGTAAATGAAACAAAACACGATCTAGAGAAATAACAACCTAACCAACCACACAAAAATCAAAAAAAACCCCTAGAAGGCGGGTGATATTTAAAAATAAGCCTGAACAACAAGACCAATTGTGAAGGTCTTTTTAATATGTAACAGGTAATACAGAATGGCACTAGCATAGTTTAAAAGTAATTATTTTCTGTGTTAATTTTACAATATAAGCAGTAGTATTTAGAAAGCATTGAAATAATTTGCATTACACAGTTTTTGTTGAGAAAATAGACTTTTTGTAGTACTATAGCTTATCGTTGCTGTCTCTCTTGCAGAATAAATAGGTAACTTTTGAATACATAAGTAACTAAATGGCAATTTATAAGGTCAGATCTAGAACCCTTTAGTCTGCCATGTGGCTAGTTCCTTAAGTTCATATGAGTGTAGTTCTTTAAAGGACTTATTGTCATTAAATTCAATTAAAATTTGTAGTTCCAGGAAGTGAACTAAGGAAAAAATTACATAATAAACAATGGCAAAATTTAGTAAAAAGTCTAAACAGGAGGCACTATAGGAATTTCAGTGAACGCACAGAGGTATGAGATAGCCAAACATCATTCAAATAATAAGCTTAGCAACAAACTTTACTTTTTAAACTTTACTTTTCCCTACTTTAGACCTTGTATGGGTAGGTATAGAAATGTCTTGTTGAGTTCATTCCTGCAAATGGACAGATCACACATGCTCTGATGAGGAAGCTGAGAATCATGGTCATTGGGAAGGAAGTCCATGGTTTAGTGAACAGCTAAGTGCTGTTCACACTTCCTGCAGGACACGCATAAGCAGCCTTGTTTGCCACCTTCCTGTTTTACGTGCTGGAGCGTTCTGAGCATTACTTACTGCCACAGTTCCCTGGGTACCGTGGGCTTCCCTCACCTGAATGCTGAATCCACTTATTATCTCTTTACTTACATTTAGATTAACTTTAGCCAGCAAGCAGTAACCAGGTTGCCATCTGATCACTGAGCTCTTGGTTACATCCTGCTATGTTTTCATGCTGGATTTTGAATTTTATACTGATTTTCCCAGAAGTTTATTCTCTGACTCTCCTTTTAGTGTGAAGACTGAAGCAGCTATGACTGAACCAAAGAAAGGAAGAATAATTTCTGTTGACTTTGGAAGTTCCTAGAGCTTTTTTTAGTTCTTAGGAGTTATGTCATCTGCTATAAATACTTCAAATAAATTGTAACAGATACTGTTAATGTGAAAGATTTAAGTCACCTTGATGGTGCTTTTTTTCTGAGTGGTTATAGACTGATACACTCTGAAAAGTTTGCAGTGCCTTATATTCATATTTATTTCTGTGCCCTCTTTTTAATGTCTAAAGCTGCTTCTATTCTTAGAAGAGGACTTATACTCTAGAGGTTAATTTAACATAATTGAAGTACTAGAATCACATAGACTGTTAAGGTCCTTTGGATTTCACTGTAATTTTTCACTTCATAGTGATACGGCTAAATTCTGATTGCCTTCACTGTGATCTAAATGAAAATAACATCACCAAGAGGCTTGGACTTGGTAACTTTTCTTTTTTCATAGTTTTTGTGATACATACAGGACTACCACAGGACAGGGCTGTTACTAAAACAATACATTTTCTGTGAGTTTCTTAGCTAGAAAGTAACAGTATTATTGGAGTTTGTTAGAATTTTATCTCCAGAATTGTGTACCTGTATCTGAATTGAATACCTGTACTAAAATGCAGGTTCTTTCTTTTTTCCTATCAAACTTCTCCAGCAATTTTTTTAACAAACTAGGTACAAGCTTGTATGAATGAAAACAAGAGTTGAGAGCGGGATCTGACCTAGTCACTTCAAATAAAATGCTCTTGAGAGCTCTTAAAACTTGATCAGTTAAACTGTTTCTGTTCTAAAAATACCAATGTAAAACCTTCATGATAAATGCAACAATCACTCTGCAGAGGATATGGGTAATTCTTCAAAAGTAACATAATTGCAGCACCCAAAAAGGTTTCAAAAAAACTTCACAGTAGTAAAAGTAACAATTATTCACTCAGCGTAAACTAAAGACCTGCCAGCGCAGTGGCAGCAGTTAAGATGTCTTTTGCAACAGTCAGACACACCAGCCCTCACCCTGCGACTCTTCTTGCTCATTCTAGTTCAAATCCTTTCATCTTCAGCCCAGACGGACTGTGGTCTACTGAGAAGACATTGCTCACTCACGAAGGTCATAGGGCTCTTAGGTTCTTGATGTACACAACAGCTGTATGGCATTGGGATAAGAACTTTTTTCCAAGGATTTACATCGAGATAAAGAAAGAGTATGTCCAACCAATCCAGATGCGCTAATTTGACCTTAAGACTTCATGTCCTGATTCTCTTCAGGACAGAGTTAATTTTTGCAGTAGCTGTGAGGAGGCAGAGCCTGGAGCCATGTGGGCATGGCCAGGACACTATTTTCTACCACCTCACATCAGCTGCCAGGAGTGGGGATAAGGGACTCTCTGGCTTCTGAGAAGAAAGGCCTGGTTTCCCAGTGGAGCAAAGTGCAGCGCTGTGGGGAACCCAGCTGCCGTTGTTCACTGTTGCCTGGGTCCGGGGTGAGCGCTTTTGCATGTGAATCACCCTCTTTTTATATACTTTTGCCATAATATTGTTGCTGTTACTGTTTGCTTTCTTACCTCATTACCGTGTCCAGTAAATTGTTCTTATTTCAACCCATGGTCTTCTGTGCCTCCCACTCCAGGGGGGAGGGGAGCAGTGCGTGGTCTTTTTACTGGGACTACTAAATTGGGGAATATCACTCCTATACCATGACACTGCAGATGTCTCCTGAGGTCAGATCTGGACAACTTGAGTGTGTTGTGCATCTGTGTACACACCCTCTCTAGGGAGGGTGTGTATGTTTTCTGTCTTCACTTCTGTGGGCACCTCTCTAGTTAGCAGAGCACTGGGAAACTTGGACCACTGCACTAGGAACAGCCAGGCCAGACCTCAAGAAATAGCACTACTGGGGACCTGACCTGCAATCTGTGGAGGAGGATTATATAGGAGGTACTGGTTTATCTGGCCAGCTTGGGAGCAATAAAGGATTTTCTAGTCCTTTTCATTAAAGAAACCTGGGAATATAAATCCATGGAAAGAAAGCAGGACTAATTACCTACCTGTATGACAGTCGAGTGTGATGTGCAGAAAACCTAAAGGATGATTTTATAGGGGCTTGTGTTTTTTTGAGATATTTAGCGGTATGGGGTAGCTGTTATGCTGTGGAGCATTCAAGCTGACATGTTACACAGACATGACGTCTCCACTCAAAAGCCTGAAGGCTACATATCTGCAGTCCAGGCTACAACATTTGCCAGTGGCAACTGAGGTTGTCCTGGTTGTAGGGGTACTCTCTAGTAAGGCTTCATGAGACAGTGTAGAAACATCTAAATGTTTTGTTTTTCAGCAGCCAAATTGCCGACTCTTTCAAGGAGATGAAATTAATTCCTGTGAGAGAATCTGTGCATGGCCCGTATGGCCTGTATACCGTATGGGTCCTACTCAGCATCTCTGTGTCCAAGTAGTTCACCGTGTCACAGCATATATCACTTGATGGAATCAGTATGACATCTCATCCCCAAACGCTTCTAGTGTAGGAAAATTACTGCATGAAACTTTAATAGGCCTATTTTGCCCTTTTCACTGTTACTTTTAAATACAAAATTATCATGCATCTTCTCAAAGGTGAACAATGAGGAATAACAGTCTTTTGAGTTCTCCGTGAGGATTTTTATTCTACTAATTACTAATCCTGTTTCTACCCAGCCATATAAAGGGCAAGTGTGTGAAAAATGGTATCGTACGGATGAAGAACAGACAATGCTCGACTCATAAATTTGGAATTCTTGCAATGAGGTTGCCATTCTTTTTGTATCCTGCTGAATGTGAAAACATCTGTGACTTCTTCAAAAATAGTATGATTACTATTAGGAGAATTTTCTGAACTAGTCTTATGTTTCCAGTAGGTAATAATGCTTCCATAACTTGAGTTTAAATATTCTGAAATACTCAAATTAAAAAAAAAAAAAAAAAAAAAAAAAAAAAGAGAGAGAGAGAGAGAAAGAAAAAAATAAGGAGATGACATTTGGATATTCTTCCCATAACTGAAGAATCCAAAACATACTTGTAAATATGCTAGCATACTTTAAAAAGTATTATAGACTTAGGAAATTAATTTCACAATGTGTCTAATGGAGGTTGATGACAAAGCCCACAGTTTCAAGAGGCCTTGTGTATAGTTCTGTAGAATGCAGGCTTTAGAAAGACTTCTGTTAACCCCTGTTAAATGATCTGTAAAGATAAAACATATCAATTTCAAATGTATTGAAAATCTCATACCTCTCTTCAATGAGTTCAGTTTTAATTTGGGTCAGGAGTGCATTTCTGAGGTGATTCTTCCTATTGTCCACAAGTACAGACCTTTCCTTTGCTTCTTGAAGTAGTCATAAAGCATGCAAATTATTTTCAGCTGCTAACCAGACTGAACTGTTGTTCAACAGCTCGTAAGTATTTCTTCCACCAAACTAGGATAGGCTCAGTCTTGAGTGAATCTCTGCAAAAGCCTACGGTGGTAACGAAATGGTTTTCTCAGGTCTGTGAAGAATCCTCTTTCTGGGACACCAGAAGGAGTGTGCCACATCATTATTTTCCTCCCCTTGTTCCCTCGTTGCATACACAGACATTCCACATGTAAGGAAAGACTTAGCTGATATATTGTAGTTATAAAATAACTCTTGTAGGTTGCTGCTTTTTCCTTTCATAAGCCTGTCCTATTTGCAATGTCTTTTTATAAGGAGTGCAAAATAAACCAACACATTGGTGCTGCCATAGTGCTTAAGCTGACAAATCTGTTGATAAATCAATATTAAGGCAACATATTTAACTATTTCTGCCACTTTATTAAACACATATTTCTAGAGGGTCTCCCTTTAAATCTCTGTTGGCTTGCTTTTCAAATATCATATTCTATTTAAATAATTATTGGATTAAAGTGTGATATTTAAACTGTAATTTGGTTGCATCAAGAGCATGGAAAGGCAGATCTAGGGTGGGCTGATTGTCTTCCATTCAAACCACATTTTATTCTAATTGCTGCGAAGTTACAGTCTTTTAACTATAACTAGAATTAATCCTTTAGTTAAAAACTAGTTTCATTACTATATTTTTTAAAAATCTGATCTTAAATGAGTTTATTGAAATTTTTCTTTGTTTTTCTTTAGTAAACCCTTTACTATACGTGATATCTTTCGAGGAAGTAGTTGCATTCCCTTTGTAATCATAGAATGAAATGTAAGTTCTAAGCAAAAGCTAGACCGATCTAGCCGAACATCATATTTGGAATTGGATATCTTTCTATTTGCCCGTCTGTAAGTGTTCACGCATTAGACGTTTGTGTATTTGTATGAATACATACAAGTGTGTATAAGCATAGATGAGCTCAAAATAAGAGGATCGGGAAGTAGTACTAGAAGTTTGTGAGTTGTGTATAAGGGGACAGGTTATCATGTTACCTCCTCAAGAATTGTGCTTCAGAAGATGGTGCCTTTAGAATGAACTTGAGAAGTGATGTGCATTTTTGCCTTCACAAAAACAGAAATGAGAAACCAAACGCAATGATGGAGCTTCAAGAGCCACATGATGTGGTTCACAGCTAGAATCGTAAGTTTCTTTTAAAGATTGGTGAGATGCATCCATTCCCAAGTGCATTGCAGATTGACCTGTTCTGCGCGGAGACTTTTTAACTGGTGGTGGTTATGCATATAAGATTAAAGAAATCTAAGGAAAGGAAACAGAGTAACTGTTGTTCAGCCTTCTTTATTGCCTCTGTAACTCGATCTGCCAAACACCACCTGTCTTTTATTTTGCTAAAAATATTTAATTCAACAGGCATGTCTTCCTTTCTTTTTGTTAGACTTATATGTGATCCTTTCAAAAAGTTTTTTTTCAAATAATTAAGACTCCTTTTGATATACTGATTTTTACTAAAAGTATGAATAATACTGCCTACTTAATATGAACTGTGATACAAGCACGTGAACATACAGCATGTGATAGAAGCCAAACTAAAAAGGAAAATGAGATGCTGAAAAGGAATCTAATTACTCGGTCTCTCAGAGATTCAGACTTGTAACACATGAGGCAGATGAATGTTCCTATATATGTGTATGTTTCGATTCTGGATCCTCTTGAGATACTTAAGACAAGGAAAACCAAACTTCATACTTCACTGATGTCCTTAAGCTTCCTTTTCTGCCAGAAAAATGAAGGTATTGGTTATAATTGCTGATTGCTTTATTAACTGTAAAACATGAATTTTAGATAGATTTTGTCTTTTCTTAGTTATCAGTTTAGCAAGTAGCAGAGGACATATTTTCCTTTGGAAATCAAGTTCAGAGAGATTCTCCCGGTTTGCATCCATGACAGTACATATTTCATGACCTTTCATATTTCATACTGAGATAAAAGTATTACTGACTTCTCTTTTTTTGCTTTTATGGTCATTTGCTATAAGCCAGCTCCTTGAGCAATTCTAAAGGCCCTATGGGATGCTTAATAGTCTGTGGCACATATCATGAAGAAGTACAAATGACTGCATATATCAAGACACTGCAACTAGTGCTTATTTTAATGTGAAAATCTATATGAAACCGAGCCAAGTATGCTGTATGATATAATTGGCTCAGTACAACCTATTCTTGTAAAAGCATTCTTTCTATAATTAAAGAAAGAGCTGAATCCTACTGGGTGATTATTTCCTCTGTGATTAGAATATATTTTGAATCCTATTATGGATACAGTCCTCCAGATCCTTTGACTGGATTGTGAGTTGAATGATACCCAGTGTTTTTCTTAAAGCCTTCACTTTATGAATCAAATAGGCAGGGTAGAATCTTAGTAGTCATTTTTTAAAGCAGAAAAATGTCATTCCTCATATGTGCTAGAAGAAAATGCTTAATTGCTGAAAAATAAGGTTTAAAAAACCCAATCAGTGAAATAAATAACACTTCTCAATTCACTACCTCATTTTGGAGATGTTTTTACACTTTGGACATCGAATATTAAATAATCTTTGTGATACTGAGCCCCATATTTGACTAGTAAGCCTTGGATCTGCAGCAAGTATAAACAGTAGATGAAATCTCAGCTGTCTTCAGAAAACAAAACCCACTGAAAAGTATATCGATGTTCAGCTAACTTCATAATGCACTGATCTGTTTTTATTTTCAAACAGAATGTATATTAAAATTCATTACTAAAGCATGTGATTTTTTCCTCCACTGTAAAACTAATAGATTTTAATCTAGATTTGAATTTTACTCGAGGGCAACACTCATCCTCCTCAAATAACATAAAAATTATGTCAAGTACTGTTAAGTGAAATAGTATAGAACTGAGAATGTAAATCTGCTGTGTTTCTCAGTGCTACTCTTAAATATACAAAGTATTTAACAAAATTATGTAAGACTCAGCACTATACAGTTCTTCCATTAGAAATCTGTCAAGTCTCTTCAGTCACATCACATTTGATAGTCCAAGTGTTCTACTTTTAAGTAAACTGAAACTACATAAAAATTGTTTTCATGAAAAAGATCCTGCACCTCTATGTTCCTTTTCATTCAACAGCTTTTTTATGAGTGAACTGAGCCACAGATTTTAAATGTGATTTTCTGTCAGAAATATTCCAATATTCATTAGAATATTTGTCATCACCTAAAATGCCATCTAGAAATTGTTACAGATCTCCATAAATGAAGTAGATTTCCATAGCTCAGAAAAGCTCATCTAATTTTGCTTTTTAGCAACAATTTGGACGTACTGCATTAAACAGTGTATTTAGTAAATATTATGTAATTATCCAGTATTTGCAATAGGTACTTTCCTGTCAGACACACCTGTTCTATGAATAAATATTCTTTTTTCGGGAAAAGTTTAAACAAGTTCTGTCAATTCATTCAACTATCATTCTACTTTTAAAATATGCGATAGTTACTATTTTGATGGTAGCAGACACACACATTGTTTCCTAGTTCCATTTTTCTCATTAAATAATTATTCAATGCATTGTTTATGTAGACAAATACAAGATATGAAATGACAGGAATTTCCAAGTAGATGGTTACTTTTGTTTATCTGGTGCTTGAGAAACAGTAGGTCCTTCTGAAGCAGGGGGTGGATGGAGCTAGAGGTTGAAGCAGAATTTGCGTAAGCAAAGGTCATACAGTTCCCCTCAAAACTTCTCATCAACAGCCTGCACCTGGATGGAGATGTTCAGATAAAACTGCTCCCCTTGGCTTGCCCGCTTCCCCCTGCCCTTTTTACAGTCAAGCATACACACTGTCATATCCTCCTTTATGCTGGGAGAAAGAGTAATCCTCAACCTTCAATGTGAAACCACTTTTGTGGCACAGGTACTGAAAAAATGGTGGTGGTAGTGTCGTAAGGAAAAAGGAAGGGGGAGGATAGTGTCACAGTACAGTAGTTCTTATTACCAGGGATGTGTAATAAGGATGACAAGTACTCTATGTACTGTTTATTCAATAAATACCATAATTATTTTATCCTTGCATGATGACATCATTTTCAATATTGTAACAGAGAACTCTATGCACAGCTGAACAGCTGCTGAATCACTGTAACACGTAAGCCTGTGTTTATGTTTTGCTTGCTTCACTGGGATAATGTAAAGCTTTATTTAAACTTAAACAGAAGTAGTAAGACTACATGTATTAAAATCCATGCCTCAGAAAAATGGTCTGCATTGTTCTTACCTTTTTTAGACCACTGAGACTTCAACAAAACTTAGCAACATGACTCTTCTGCCAGAAGTCATGCCACTGTCAATTAATAATTTTGGTGACTAATATTTATACATAACTTTAAAAATATAAATTGATAGCTCTGCAATCATTTGAGTTAAAAAATGAATAGTATTTGAAAAAACAAGACTTTCCATTATCTAAAATTACTCAAATACAGAAATTTAATGCTAGCAGCAGTGTGTTCAAAATATGATATGAAATTGGTATTGTTTATGAAGGTTTTTGGTATTTGTATTTTCTATTCAGCCTAGATTGTCTAGGTGTGACCAGCAGTCAGGTAAAACACTTTAAAAATTTCATAATAGAAGGCATAGAAGGCTAGTCAATATTTCAGTAATATTGGGTTTTGTATCTCTGCTAACAGACTGTCTGTAGATCACTAGGTAAGCACCAAATGGATTTGGTAAGTTTTGTAGTTCCAAGATGACACGATGCATATTTAATGCATGAATAAAATTTCTAATTACCCTCTAAACCTTGTCTTGCTATTCTTATAATATTAAACATTATTTACTTGAACTCCCTTTAGTGGGACTTATTTACATGACTAGAGTATGTTCGTGTGGATGAAGTCTGCAGAAGGGGCTTCTTCATGTACTGCGTATGCAAGCAAACTATTACTCATTAGTAAAATACATAGTACCTTGTTGCATAGATGCCTCACACTAAACTGCTTTCAAAGTAGTAATTAATGAAAATACAGATATTTTTATAAAATAAATATTTCTGTGCAGAGCTTTTTAAAATTTCTTTGGGTAATAGTTTTTAGTAATGTACAATATTTTTTAAATTATCATTTATTTTTAAATGATTTTTTTTCTTAACTTGTATGCAGATAACATAGGACACCATATGAAACACACCCTGTGGAGGGGGTGCTGCAAAATGGCTTTCAGTATTTCAATGTCTTTTTGGTGCCTAAGAGGGTTTTCCTAAAATTGTTTATACATGTTTTGATCAAATACTAAGTATAGAAATTTAAGTATTCTAATAAAATACTTATTGACTGAAGATTGTTCTAGTACACGTTAATACAGTACAATGAAGGAAACAACTTACAAAAGAACAGACAATAGCTATGTAATTATTAAGACACTAATATAAAGTAAGTTCAGTTTTTTTTCCCTGGGAAAAATAAAAATGTAGTTGAAAGAAAGCAAAATCACCTTTCTGTATCTGTGGCATATAGGTAGATTTTAGGGCCAGAAACCAAAGGCCCTGGTGTGAACTGAAGTATTATTTGCAGTGAAAATGGCTTAGTAGGTTGCAAACTAGATAAGAATTTTATTGAGAAAATGACTAATTCCCATTTTATCTCTTTCTTTTCTACAGACACTTGTGTAATTTTTTTCCAATCCAGTTGAAAAAAGGAATTAGTGTCATGAAGACTAAGGATACATTTTTCTTATTTTATGTTCTTTCATAAACAACCTTTATTTAAGGTGGAACACCTGAATTGACAGAGCAATTTTTATTAAGGAAAATGCTTATCTACTAATTTAGTCAGAAAAAATAGGCAAATGTGTCTTCTCTTTTTTTTGTACAGTTGGTATATTAATATAACTTGTAGAGTGTATTCACAGAATGTGGGGAATTGCTTTTGAAAAAGAGTGGGAAATGGACAGACTTTTTGAATGGTACGGAGTGCAAAATTGAGGATGACTAAAAGAGTAGTTAGCAATTCACGCAAATAGACGTGTTAAAAAATGCCTTGTAAATTCACATCTGTAATGAAGCTAAATGAATCTGTGGAAGTTTGTCATTCACAAGAATCAATAACAACATAAGCAGTAGTGCAGAAAGTGCGGTGCTGTCCTTATTTAGAGCTTGACTTCTGGTACTTTAGCTTTGTCATGCTGCTGGAATGATATCCAGATATTAATCTTCTTGACAGTGGTATTGAGAATTTCTCAGTATTGAATTGAGCTAATCTTACTTCATTGATCATGGTTATCTATCTTTCCTGAGATTCAACAGAATGCAAGGGAAACAGATGTGTCTCGTTTAAAATACTTGCATAAAATATCTCATGTATTGAGATACACTCAATACATTGAAATATTGTATTCATTGGATTCTACTGCACTGAATGTATATGAATAAGATTACTGCTGTTGATTTATGGTGAATATCAACTAGACCCAAGTAGTACTATATCATACTGTTTTAATGATTCGTGTGGGCTCACTTATCTTTTGCACAGACATAGCAAAATTATTCTGTTTTTGACTGTTTCAATTAGATAGTTAACGTTTTGTGTGTATGATACTGCAGTTTTCTATCAAACAAACAATTTGAGTTTGCTAGATGACTTTTGCCTTGTAGTGAATGCTTTTTCTGTATCATGCAGGATATAGTATATAATTGTTTATAATTTTTTGGAAAAGTGAATATCTATGATAATTCACTTTTGTAGTGCTATAGCAAATGAAAGCATAAAATGCGTATCTATCATGAATTAAGAAGTAGATGAAATACCTTAATGCTTTTTTTTTTTTGCCATGTGCTGTTTTGCCAAAGTAACACTTAATTACCATGCTAGGCTCTATGATATATTAGCATATGAGGAGAATAATGCCGTATATTATAATTCTAAAACAGTTTGGCTGCAACAAAATCTTCTTAAAGAAGGTAAGCTGAAGAAGAGATTAGATTTTAAGCAAGTTTTAGGTATAGGTTGGCAGTTTCTCACGAAGGCTGTGGTGCCTGCCCTAGTCCAGGGGTTCAGAGAGCAGCAGTTACCCGGCTGTCTTGTTGCTTTGTGGATGGATCTGCTCACTTCTCCGAGAAGCACTGAGGCGTGTCTACAGTCATAAAAGGTACCACATTTACCTGCCAAAGGGACAGTGTGTTTGCTGCTGGCATTTCCCATTTTGCTGACAGGTCATGTCTTGCAGTCAGAGCTCCCACTGAGTGGTGTCCAGGTCCTGTCCTCATGAGCATATGGAGAACACAGACATCAACTGGAACAACTCAGGGCCTTTGCAAAATCTACTTGCAGCTATAAAATCACATCCCCTTTTCTCAAGCCTTGCAAGCTGTGTTTAACAATTTTCATCTACTGAGAATGCTGTATATTAGAAAAAAAAAAATTAAGTGCTGAAAACCATTGTGGATTTGTTCATTAAGTAGAAGTTTTATAGAAATCAAGTTATTACTCCTCTCAGTGCTCTGGCTGATTTCTAAGTGAAGCTTAAGACGACTGTTTTGATGTAAAAATCCAGGATGGAGTTGCCCTTGATTACAAGAGATCCATCTCTTTTGCATGATTTCATGACAGATTCTTTCATCCCTTTTTACTTTGAAAGGAAAGGAAGCTGGGCAGTCAACTTTTTAGAATGTGAAGTACCAATAACAATGCTAAATGCAGTGTTAAAGACTGACAGTGCAGATCATCTAAGCTTTAATTTAATAGCCTTTTTTGTTTAATTAGGGATGACTTGCAAAGAGGAAACAATGGATCCCAGCACTTTTCTATCTTGTAATTCCTCAGAGTTCTTATTACCTCTGAATGCCACTATATTAGTATATTAATATTAACCCACCATGGTGGAGGAGGGGTGGGAACCACATGATCTTTGAGGTCCCTTCCAACCCAAACCGTTCTAGGATTGTAGAATTGTTGGATTCTAGGACTGAAAACAGTTTCTGAAGCTTTTGTCTGGCTTTGAGACCAGCTGGTATTGGTGGCTTCTTCCATAAAATGAATCCATCTCCAAAGCAGGGTGACCACATTGAAACTACCTTCTCTGAATTGGCTTGTATTAATTATAATTGTTCCTTGGCTTGTATTAAGTCTTGACCATTGAGGACACAGTTTGAAGACAGCTGTTTGGCTTTTATCAAAACCATACTGGGACTGTGCAAGCGAGAGTGATCACGTGCTGGTATTTAGGCCTATTAGGTCCTTTAAATTTAATAATACTACTGTAATCTTTTATTCTTTCAGATGGAGTCACTTCCAATTTTGCTTGTCTGGATTTTCCACTAGAAATTCTAATGTAGTATAAGAAATTCTGTAACTGTGCCTTTGATCCACAGTTGTCTTGAGTGATTTCAAGCATGTGAGTATAGCTGATAGGTGTGCCTGCATGGGAGTATGCTTAGAATAGATACGTGAAACTCGATCCTTGTAATTGGTGTGTGCTGCACCCTGTGTTACCGAAACCACTCCAGAGTTGTTTGTCTTGAATAGCTTCAATATTTTCTGCTTGTCAGGCTTGTCAATCGCAATATAAGGTGTCTACTGAGTTTTTATAGTAAGAAATCCAACTTTTTTTTGCAAATACATCCTGGATACCACTAAGCTGATATAATTTTAAATATATGACATTCAAAGTTATAAATTGAGAATTGAGATGGATTTAGAGAGACATTTTAAATTTGCGTTTGTTAATTTGGAAGCTCAACTGCTAATTTTCCATTTGAAGAGGGTAAGAGTAATAATTCTGTGCTTTCAGGTATTTGTTTTAGGTAAATGCTAAGAATATGAATTCTCATATGAATCAAAAAGGGCTTCATTAGGCTCAAAGGAAATATTCTTCTTTGCTACCTAACAATAAATATGACAAAAGCAAAGTACTAGCACAAATTCTGGAAATATAAGGGGTTTAAATTTGTACACCCGTTTCAAGATGAAATGTGCTGTATCTTGCCTACATATGCATATAAGCAAAATCATACATGCTCAGAAAATCAGGTTTCCATATGCTAATTTAGTCTCCTTTGCTTTCCCTCCCAAGGTTACTCACGTTTTCTAGGAGTAGTAGTAGCCAAAGGACAAAGAATATCATTACAATATTATGACTGCATCTTAAAAAATAAAAATAATTAAAATTTATTTCAGTAAAAAATTAAACTACTTCTTTCTTTTGGAGATGGTCACTTGACATTGCCTGAATTTGGATTTTGAAATAAATACCCTAGATATCACTATGAGTTTTAAAATACGGACCTACTAAATTAAATAATGCATGAAGCCTCAAAAAAATCCAGGTAATTTTACCAGCAAACGGCTTGTTCCCAGATAAATTCCATCTTTGTTGCAGAGATTATGGATTATTGCAAATAGCCTTGATGAAAAATGGAGTCTAATTCAAAACATCCCGTCAAACACTACCTACATCGATAGCATGTGGGAAAGTCTTCCTGTAAAGTTGAAGTTACCTTGAAATAGTTTTTTCTAATATATATTAAAATTATTTGTCTCTGAATTTGACTTGTCTTGTGAAAAAAGTTCTTTTCAGAGAGTATTTTACTCCTCAGTGATTTTACTTAATTTTCATTAATGTTAGTAGATTAGTTGCAGGCAGTTTCATGAAAATAAATCCTTTTGCTGTTGTGCAATGAGCTGTTGCTTCATGGATCTGGAGTCTCTTTCTCTCTGTTCCCACAGAGTTCTTACATGTCAAGCTAAAGGACTAAGGAGTTTTCTTGCATATTTATTCTAGGAGAGTTCTCATCAATATTTTCCTTTGACAAATCTGAGCACTATAAAGAAGATAATTTTTCTGTCTTTCTTATATCTCTAGGAACCTGTATAGTTTCAATGCCTCACCATCATTCTTTTTCTGCTTTATCATCTGTTTCTCATTTCAAGGATTTTCCAAAGTATTGTGAGCGAAGCAAATTATTAGTAAATTCAACTTGCAGACAACAATTTTTGAAAAAGTAACCTAAGGGCATCCTGTATGAAATTACACTTTTAGTAGTTCAGAAATTGTGAAGTGTAGAATTTCAATAGAGTACATCTCATTTGTTTCCTGTGTTAGAGGCAGACAAGCCTGAATCGTTGGTCACAAGAAGGTCAATAAAACAACATTCATTACCTGGAGAAGTGATGCAGGGCCATCTGTCAACTTCACCTTTTAATAAAATTTCCCAAAAGGAGACACACTGGGGAAAAAAATAAAAACAAATGGAACTAGCCTGTTTAGACAGTTTGCATGACCCTCACAGTAACTTTGCCTTCATCTTCACTGGGATGTCAGTCACCAGTTTGCTGTGAGGCTGTTTGCAGACATTATACAAAAGGTTGTGATTAAATGTTTTTTTTTGGAAATGCTTCACTTGAATTTAACCAGATCCCAAAATGAGAAAGGACATTCCAAAAAAAGTCTGCAGGATCAAGCCTTTTTCTGGGAAAAACTAATGTGTCTTGTGATATGTGAAATTCTGTTCTCTCTTCTGTGGGACCTGACCTTCAAGAAAATTGAAGGGAAAATAATGAATGCATGATTTGAAAGTTATTAATCACCAAGCTATAGGATATTGCATGCAAGAGTATTTTGCCATATACCCTGTTGTAACTCTGTATTTGTATGTTGAAGAATATGAATTTCCTTCAAAATGATTAGGGAACATGATTGAATGAGTGCAGTCTTAAGTTTTAACCTTTCCTGGCTAAAGCTTTTATGTAAGACTCTGCTTTTGTATGTAGGTTTGGTTAAGAGAAAGTACTTTTTATTTGCATAGACATATCCCTCTAGATTTCAGTTCTGCTGCTTCATTGACACATAATGATACCAACAGCAGTAACTGTTCAATCAAGGCTGTTTTGCTATGTTCTGTGAAGAAAGAAGCACGTGAAGATATTGTCAGAATTAAATCTAGTATATCAGCAGTATTTTTTCATTGTTTTGTTTGGTATTGTGGATGAATATACTGGTAGTATGATACATTTAGTTTAGACTGTAGGTAAGAAACAGCACTATATGTTTCTTATTTATTACCTATTATTGATTAACTACGAAATCATGAACAGATTATTCTTCCTCTGCCTCAGTTCCGCATAACAAAGATAAACAGTCTGTAGTTAATTACAGACTTGTTCTTTAAGAATTAGTGGATATTAAATACTTTGCAAATGTAAAATGTTGTTTCAGAGATAAATTGGTTGTAGCAGGAGCATTCTCATTTGTGTAAAGTATTAAAGCTGTAGTCAGCAAGAAAATGAGTCATATTTAAAAAATACTGTTTCTCACATTAGCATTTGTTGAAGATACATGTCTGTCCCACTCAGTGCATGACAAATCTGAAACTGATATACAGTCTCGTTAACATAATCATCATATTTACTCATATGCATATTATAAGGAATCTGAAATATCTCATTTGGTTGACTTACTGTCTGTTTTCTGAATTTTTTTGAAAAAAACATTTAAAAACCCTTTTAAAGATAATTATCATTCTTACATAAACATTTTAATCTGGCTTTTATCCTTTTATGAAGGCTATCAATAATACCAGTTATCTCATATAACACTTCTATATAAGTTTATAGTGTTTCTCATACCTTTGCAGGGACAATGTTAGATATGCTAAAGTAATTAAGACGTGAGTGCCAACTTCTAATATTTCCTCTGCTGCAGAGCCTCCCTCCAAATCCCTCCTGGAGATTTTGAAAACCAGAATTGTTTTCTCCCCACAATCTTTCTATTGCTTTCTGAAAGAAAAATGAACCAGTCTCCTTAGAACATTGTGTTGCAATTGAAGGGAAAATCATGCTTCCAGAAATTTTTCCCTTCATTGTGAACTAACAAAAAACCACTGCAATCTGTTTTCCACTTCCAAAATCTTTTCAAGCATAACCTTTCCTTGTTTTCATACCTTATTCTAGAGAAATCCACAGAATAAAAAAAGTGAGACACCATAATATTTTCCATAAGTTTGTGACTCAGCTTTCTGATATCCTCAACTTAGTACTTCTGAATAGTCTACTGTGATAAATTAGAGTATATGTAATTTTAAAGATCAAAACAAAAGATTGACTAATTCAGTACACTGACCTTAAAGACCATAAAATACTGACTTCCAAATTGTATTTGAAATTAATTTTAAATATTGCTTTATTGATTGTGTGAATGCATCTTTTCCATACTGGAATGAGTCTCTGCATAGACTGCCAGAACGGTATTTTTTTGCATATCATGCATAGATGCTGAATAATAGCAAATACTGTGTGCGCTACAGTTTTTTAAAGGTGTTTGACAAAGCTGAAGGAGAGGAGAGGGCACAGTAGAAAATAGGGAAAAAATTACCTTTCATTACTTTTTTCTTCTTGCCAGTTACATTGCTTTACAGACTGGGCAGCTATTTTACCAAAGCTCTTCAGGCCTGCTTGTCAGTGGCAGATACTCTGAGAGGAAAGAGACCTTCTTCTGACCACTGAAAGACAGACACTCAGTCATCAGAGGAAGTGATTACTGTAACTTCAGGCTGGATGTCCTTTAAGAACAGCACTGGGAGCAAATTATATGAGAGCTAGGGAGTTATTTGTATTGAGATACGTCTTCCATTTATGTCTCTTTATATCATCATTATACGAAATAAGGAAGTGATATCAGTAGTTCTGTTAAAAACTCACAATCTCAGCATTGTACACAAACCTTCACAGCCAGCAGTATTTGCCTTTGTTATATCAGTAGGAGAAAAGTTGTGACTCAAGGGTTTTTTGTCTACATTTCCCTTGTGTTTGTTGCATAGCACTGATAATATCCGTTTCTCCAAAGTCTTTCTGTTAGTGGAGCAAATTTTTTTTAACACAAAAAACCCCAAACCAAAGCAAAAAACCCCACATATGAAACAAACCAAACCAACAAACAAACAAACAAAACACAAAACCAAAACAACCCAAACTCTACACCAAGCAACCCACAAAAAATCCCCAACAGCTGAACTTGATTCATGCAGGAATTTGTACAGTATCTAAAAGAGTGACCATCAGAATTGGACCATTTTTATGTCATCCCCAAGAAATACAGCTTTTAGTCCTTTGAGATTGCTTCTAATGTCATAGCATAAAGCACTTCAAGCTATTCTGATTTAAATGATCTATATGACGTTATGTGTGATATTACTGTTATATAAAATCAGAAGCAAGTCCAGAGCATTTTTCAATTTTTGTGAGACTATGCTTATAAATTGTGTTATACTGAGGCAGTTGGTTAATAACCTCATCAGTGATGACTCCTTATTTTTCTCCTTCTGAGTAGTGTACAAACCAATTTTTAGAACACAACTCCTTGAATTTACAGAAAATAGTTTTTCCAAATTCCATAAATAAAGGGTGTTTGAGATACATCCATTCTTTTAGGAACAACATGTATTCTGCCATTTACTTTATTTGCAAAATGGTTGCTCTCTTATGCTTCACATTCCAACAACTTCCACTTTAGGTAGAGAAATACTACAAGTATTAAAAGAAAAATAAATTAGGGTGTTACACTTTATCAGTCACTCATAATATAGGCTAATCATTCTCCATGAAATGAAAAATTTAGGGTGCTCAGCATTCTATGAGCACTCTCATCTTTACAAATTTAATTTTAAAATCCATTACTTTCTCAAAAGAAGAATAAAGTTTCATAATTTGAAAAAAAAAAAAAAAGACACCTTTCTCCTTAACAGTTTGTTTGGAAAGATGTTTCAAGATACTTACTACTGATACCTAGAGAGGAATGGTATGATACAGGCCTTTTGGGTTCCTTTCCATATTTTGGAAGAAAATATATTCCCACAGACAGTTATAGGAATAAAAAAATCCACACATTTTGGAGTCTATTCAGAACATTTAGAAGAATTGCATGGTGCCTTTTTGTTCTCCTTAGGGGAGGATATTTTTGAGGTAGTAGATGCTCTGTTCCAACAACTATTCAAGATGCCAAAGACAAAATCGCTTTGGTATTTGAACAGGAGCTTTGGAGCAATTAATGAATCAGTCTTTGGAAGCTCTTCTTAAGGTCCAGCCTTGGTTCAACAGAACATTACTAAAGAAACAGTCACTTGTGAGGTGGGAAAGGAGGATGCGGCTTCTTCTCTGCCTCCTTTCTCCAGCTGGGTGCATTTTGCTGTGATACCTTAGTGACAAGGTGACAGGTGACCTTCCCTGTAGAGTTCTACCAAACGCCCAGTTACACAAAGAATGGAGTATGGCTATGGAGGTATTTGACATCATTCTTTGTCAGATACTCATTATCTGACTTGAAGTAAATCTCCTGGACGTTATGAGACATGTTATGGAATGAGGGGCAATTACAGGGGATGGTATAGCGCACAGAAATCACAAGATGGCTTACCTAATAAATTTTAAAAAATCTTCAGAACTCTTCTTTTTACACGCACCTGATGTGATAATGACTTAATAGATTGTTCCTTTTATCCAGTCATTGATAGTTCAATTTTAATGGTTTTGAGAGTGTATTCGAACTGTGTGATTTAGAGGCTGTGTCTATAACTGAGAACACCACACTAGTGAATGCTAGACATTTGTGTCAGGATAAGATATGAACTATTGAAGGAATAAAACAATGCATTTCATGGATAGCACTTATGCAGTAATCTGTTCCTGGCCTTCTTCTTTTTTCCTGGGCAGTGTAAAAGCTGGTTACTGCAGCCCTAGGGCAATAGCACCGTGTTATCTGTGGCTCCAGCACTACAGATGGGAGACATTCCCATAACTGATAAATAAAATATAAACCTGCTAGAGTACAAGGGAGGTTTATCTTTTCTGTTGCTAAGGTCCATGATGAGTCTACTGTCCCTGAAGAATTCTCTATTTCTCTATACCCACCAAGAGAAATGTATGTACTGAATCCTCCCAATCTTGCCATATTTGATTTACCTTCTTTACATGGCCAAAATACATTGGTAGCATCCTTTAATATAATTAAGCTCTCTCAGTCTGATTCACTGCTGTATGTTTACAAAATCTGTAAACTGTAATACCTAACACTTTTTACAATGGTAGTTTCTGTTTTTTGGAGAGCCACGGAAGCTTTGCTTTGCCGTACACTGCTGTATTCAAAGTGTTATTAAAAGGCTTGAATTAACAGTGGATTTTAGAACAGCATAATACTCTAAATGTCTCATAGCCTACAAACTATGGTAATATTATTGCAGACTGAAAAACTCTTTTGCTCATTGGAATGGGACCTGCCAGCTTCCTCCAGATAAAAATGCTGTTATTGGTCAATCAGAATAAGTAAAGGCTTTTTCTGGTAAATGAGTGTTGGGGACCTGGCAAGAGAAAAAAATGCATCCGAAAGAGGAATTCACAGGAGAAGTATTAGAGAACATATACTTCTACAAGGAGCAGGCCTAGCCATGATGAGCTGATGTTACCAGAACAAGTTATAAGGGCTTCTTCAGTAACCATCTCCACTCCAACACAGAGGCTTTCATTTCCTGGCACTTTATAATGATTTCTGAGAGAAAATGCCGTGCTCAACATTCCATGCAGCACAGCTTTAAATATTAGGAACATATTTGTAGTCAGACAAAATTTCTCATCACATGTCTGTGTTTGAACCACTCTATCAGGATATAGTAAATATAGTGTATCTGAGACAAAAACCTCACTTGAGTTAGATGAATTTGGATCGCGAGGAATTAATCTGATCTCTAATAAAATAACTAAGAAAGCAACTCTGGGGTGGGGTGTGCTCCAGGCCACAGTTTAAGTCACTTACCATTTTTGTCCTCAGATAATTAATTTACTAACTGCTAACTTCATCTCTCATGTGTTGCTAATCTCTTTTTGAATTTCCTCAATACATGTTATGCACATTTAAAAATCATTTGCATACAGAACACTGTTATAAGAGCAGCTAATTGTTAAAATGGCCCATCATTTTCAAGTGTATTTCAAATACAGTTACCACACTCAGCTAGATTGTGTGCTTATTTTAAGGCAACATATAACTTCAGAAATAAGAAAAAGAGAAGGAGATTGTTAGGAAAACTGGATGGGGAAGGTTAGATTGGAAGCATTTTTGATGGTGTTATAATCTCTTCTGAAAAGGTCATTTCTTTTATAGTGTCGAAGACATTTCAAAATTAACTTATGCCTTAATATGATGGTAAATTCTACCTACAGTGTGTGCTGGTAATTATGTTTAAAGAAAACCTGATTATTTGTTATCACAGTGAGCAGAACCTTTCCCTTTTAAAAGACTGAATTTTTCCTCAGTCTATTAAAGAACAGCAGGGCATAGATGGGCGAGAAAAATTCTGCTCTTACTGGTCAGGAAGGAAAGTAGAATAATTGAAAGATGATAGATGTGAAATGGAAAATGAAGGATATCTGGGAGTTTGTAGTGCAATGTAACTGCCTGCACATAGTGGTATTGTTATGATTCAATTATTAAGAGCTGCCTTTGCCTGAATTACCGTACAAACAAGACCATATCCTGAAGTCAATAAAATGGGTTTTATTTAACAGTAAATGAGAATGAGGGAGAGAGAGAGAGAGCGAGGGAGCAGGAGAGTCAGGATTCACCCCGTGAATCCTGTTGCATCTTTCTTCACCCTGGTCTTCTTGGTGGTGGAGGTCCCAGAATTGTTCTTCTGGGGTGTCACCTTTATACAGTCCGAGTTCTGGGTGTCTGTGGGTCATAGATGCTGCTGCCATAACTTGGGCTGGCATGTGTGTGTGCAGTTGCTCCCACAGGCGTGTGATTGTTCACTGTGAAGGGCAGAAAGCTCTCTTCAAGTCAATCAAAGATTTCTGTGAGCAAGGAGAGACCTTTCTGACCTCATCAAGATTTTTACCTGCTTTAGTAAGAAACTTAGATGCCCCACTATTAAACTGTGGGTATACAGCTCTGAAGTGTGAAATTCAGAGTGTATAGTTCTTGAATTATGTGTAATTATACCAATCAGTAGAAAACACTAAAAAGACTACATAGCTAAAATTCTGAACAAGATACATATATGGATCTACAGAGAGAGATTTATGTATGTAGGCATGGCTGTCTTTACACCAGTGATTCCTACACTTCTTTGAGTACACTGTGCCATCTTTCCTTTCCCTTCTGGACATGTTGCTGCTGTGTGCTGTGATGAATTCAAGCTTGTCTGTACATGTTAGGTACACTGTGAGAAGTCCCTCTGGGGATTTAACTTTCAGGACATTAAACTTGTGAAACCCAGCTGGGACTAGAAGACAGATGAGTATATGAAAAGTTCTGGTCAGGGGCACTCTAGTTATGTATCAAATGCTCTGGAGAAAGCATGTTCAGCTACACTTGTCAAATGTTTACCTAGGATATGTTTTTTTCTTAAAAATCCACTACTACATCGTGGTGAATTAGACCTTTGGAAAATTTTTGATATCTTTGCTGTTTAATGATCACTTCAGTCTAGTAGTGCTAGATTGCAGAGAAAGCTGGATGAGAGACTGCAGAACTTAAAGTAGGAGAGAAAAGGTTACAGGTTACTCATGATAAACTGATAAACCTGTTAGTATCTTGAAAGCTACTTTAATTAAGTCCATGCCCAGAACATTGCTCCAATTGTGATGAAAGGCAGGTCTGAGTCCTGAAAAACTGCAAAAGCGAGCATTTACTTCTGAAAACATGTCAGTTAGAGTGATGATTTCTACTAGTTGTAAAGTTTATTAAATTTTGATATATGTTATCAAAGAAATGGAAATGCTATACTCTTACTTCTGAATTAGGTATCTGAATACTTTTGAGCATCTTTATGAATCTCTGTTCTTTATTTTATGATGTCTAGAATGGCAATAATATTGCTTGTTTACCTCCAAGGCACCCATGCGCATGCACGCATACAGACATGTTTGCTTCTAAAATTGCAGTCTACAATAATAACTGTAATAAAGAAGAAATAGAATACGAGTAATTGAAAAGATTTGACATTTTGTGTATTTTTTAGAGGAATAAACGTAAATGGCATAATATGTGGTTATCTGTATGAAAATTTTTTTCTTTGAGAAATGAGACATAATTACCTGTTTAAAAATCAAGTTCCATCTTAAAGTTAATGATGTAATATATAAAAGTACAAAAATATACTACATTAATGTAAAAAAGCAGAACATAATTTACTTTTTAGTTTGTTTTCTTCGTAATTACATTTACTGTAATATTTTAAATGCACCATCCTGTTCGTCTTTTGTGCTTATTAGGTCTATTACTTAAAAGAAATACCTAATTTGCTCAAAATGGGAAAAAAGTCATAAAACACTGACCACAGCATACTTCCAAGAGATAAAACAGTAAAATTTTCCAGTGAGTGCACTGACTATATAATAGGCTTGATATTACAGCAAGTATATGTTGAAAATGTTTTTTTCAGTATGTGCGAATATAATTGAGAACTATACCGTCAGTTTAAGAGCAATTATTCTAGCTTACCATGTACTTCTCCCAAAGGAGTTCAAAACTAACCTGAAATACCTAATTTATTACTCTTCATTAAGAACTTTGAATGATATCCCTGAATAATTTGATAATTACCTTTAATTACTCTGAGACAAGTTTGGGGTCAAAATAAGATTTAGGCTCCCAAGCAGTAAAAATAACAACAACAAACCCCAGGCCCAAACAAACTACCAAAAATCTCCTCATAAAACCCCCAAAAAACAGACAAAAAAACCCATCCACAAAACTCCAAACATGTTTGAAGATGTATTTTCTTCTCTGGGAAATACCCAGTTCCCTATCTTTGGACACATGCATAGTAATAATGAATGGATCAGAATAGACCATTCATTGTGACCTCTGTTTTTTTTTGCTACCATATGTTTTCTCAATTTCATTATTTTTAGACACTTTCAGTGTCCATCTCCTTAAAAATAACTAAACAGTTAACATTCTAAACATCATTCCACAAGAGCTACAACCTCCATTTTCAGGAAGAAAAGCAACCATCCTAATCCTAATGCTGTTTAAGGGTACAAATTTCATGTGATGTGATTTGGTGTGATTCTGTTAGGGGATACATGACACGATGAGTATATTACTTTTCCAAACAGTACAGTACTTTTTGAGGACTCTGTAATGGTTTTTTTAATCTTATGTGTGACTGTGGCCTTTTCATTATGGTACTGATTTTTTTCTCTGACTTTATATGGTTTTAAGAAATCCGTTCAAATTTTGCCATTAGAGTAACGAGTGCACAAAACCGAACTTGATTTTTGAATGAGTTTACTTAAAGGATTTGAAAAACAGTAGTTTGAAAAAAAAATATTGCCCTTCAAACTCGTTCCACTTTCTGAATTGTTATTTATATATGCCAAGAAAGAAATGTCAACAAGAGATTCTGCAGTTTTCTAGTCTTTCATATAGTTGATACTTCTCAGCCTTGTGATCTTTATAAATGCTGAATCCTTGTAAGTCAATGTTTAAACAAGGTATACACTTGCTTCTCACTAGCACTGCTAAAAAAACTTGGTAACTGCAGTAGCATTCTGCACCCCTTCGCTTTCCTGCAGATCAGTGAATCTTTTATTCAGAAGATCATATGATGATGGTAACAATCCTGGAAAGCTGTATGAGAAGGATGATGAAACTCTTGCATTGGATCTTTTAAGAGAGCTCTAAATTTCAGCTTTCCAGCAGGTCTCCTGTCACTATGGAGCCCTCTTCACTACACCATTAATTTCCGTCTTCATTGCAGGTTTATGACACTGACCAGATACATGGGTTCTCCTACAAAAATCTGAATTTATATTCCTTAAAGAGAAGAAAACAACATCCAGTAGGGGTGTTTTAGTGATGTTTCTGTACAGTGGTCCACAAAGAACCTCTCTTTTTCTTAGAAATGTGCGAACTCATACACAGGGCAACTTCTTCATTAACAGTGCTGATCAGTGAGATGAATGAAACATCCTCTACATTTTCATGCTGAAATAGAAAGGTATTTGCTACTAATGAAGTTTATTTATAATAATAGAGAGAGAAATTAAAATGAAGTTTACTCCTGTGTTTTATTGATAACTATAATTTAGTCTAATCAGACATACATAAAACGCCATAAAGACAGTCGATCTACGAGTACACCAAAAATGTATCTACTTCCTATGTTTCCAAGTTATTACCTCACACCTATCATATGGTCGAGAACACACTTACTATTTTTCCAACATACTGTCTTTTGAACAAGTCGTTCAAAATAATAAGATCTAGATTTGGCACATTAAACAAAATTTTCCTGAAGAGCTAGGAAAGGCTAATTAGAAAGGAAAGACTGAAAAAATCTTTTGGAATGTAAAACCCTCGCAGAGCTCTTGTCTGATAAGCAGGATGAGTCTTGGACTCCTGTGGTATATGAGTAATGAGAGGAAGACAATTCCACCATCACTTCATTTTAGAGAGTAATCAAAGACCCAGTGAGACATCGTAATTTGCCACTGGTATGAGGTAAAACAAACTTGAGGAAGGATTTGTCATTTTGACTTCTATCTACACACTGTTCTAAAACCTTGGAATCTACTGTGGCATTGGTTGCATTTCATCAGCATCAGCTTGAAAGATTATCTAGGACAGGTTGCAGTGGTATACATCATCACTCTCTTTTTTTCTTTGTCTCGAAACGGAGAGTATAATCCTGCAACAACAAACATCAGGTAACCTAACCTAACCTTTTCTACCTTATATCAGAGTTCAATACTTTCTGTCAAGGCTCCTTTAGAAATTCCACCCACAGAGGCTTTATTGTTTACTACCAAAGTTACTCATTCAAAGTTACTTGACATTATTTTGATTTATCAGAGTGGTGTAGTAACTCACTTAAATCCTAATGCAAATAAAGGACCTGCTAGAGACAGGTTTCAGGAGAATGTTCCATCTTTCCCATAGAGATCATGTAACATCACATTTTCCTTCAACAGAAGACCAGGTGTTAAACATACTCCAAGCCTCAGTTTTTGCTGAATTACTCTCCTTGTCACTAGCATCTCATACTCTTTTTCCTGTATGAAATGGTCACCCAGATTGATCCATATGAATGTTTAAGCACAGCCTCATCTCCAATGCTTCAACAGGGTTTTACCTCTATTTTAAAAGGAATCTGTGCAGCTGCTGAACCCATTATGAGTGGAACTTACCATGGGGTTTGTCGCTTATTTAGTGAATTTACAGCCTCCCACAAGTGGGATTCTCTCCTGGACATAGTACAAGTTCCTTCTTTTGTAGCTATAAGTTTAGTAGCCTATTCCTCCAATCTACTGTCCTATTACTTTCAGGTTGTAAAGTTCTTCGTCCATTGAAGCACACCACTTGTACTTCTTTGTTCTCGATGGGATCTGCTATAAAACTGGATTTCTCAAGACAAGTATCAAACCATTGATTTAGACCTGCAATTCAGCTTGTTTGGAATACTTCCTCTATCCTGACTATTTCTAGCTCTGTAACAATGTATTTCCAGCCTTCTGGTTCTCATGTTGAGGGAGCACTACGCAATAATCTACTTGCCAAGTTTCCTGAACAGATTTTCAAACTGTCCTTTTGAAATGTGCTGTACCAGTGTTTGAGGAAAAACAGAGTCAGTCTAAAATTTGTTTGGTCGGAACATTCTCACAGGCCATCCTCATTTCAGAGCTCCTTGAAATAGCAGTGGGGGCCAAGAAGCTTCCCTGCAGATTTCAATGGATTTGCATGCTGTATCTAATCTCTGCTACTGCTCATGGGATGAAGGAGCGAGGGGTCCTGCTGCCTGAGCTTGGTCCCGACCACCAGTTCTCCCAGAACAGCACTGCATAACCCATGCAGTGGTCGCTTCGTTAATATTTTGTCAAAACATTTCCACCAAACACAGAACCACTCCCTGCAGGCACTGTCTGGGGTCTTTGGCTTTAGTATTTCTGAGTGCAGTCGAAGAGTATTTTGGCTGGGCTTTAGCACCTCTGCGGGCTGAAGCCCTATCCTAGAGCCTGGTGTTTCTTGTCCCTCATATCCGTATTTGTAACTCAGCTGTTCACATTCTTTTGATTAACTCAAGGAGAAGCATTTAAACAACCAGTCCGTCCATTCAGCAGATCCATGCAGGTGATCTAGCCGTTCATCCGGACCGAAATGCCCTGAGTGTCCTTGGCACTGAGCAAAGCTTGGCTCCCTTCACAGCAGCCCCTCTCTTCCCTGTGTCCTCCCCTCTCCTTGGGGCTTCCTGGCACCCTAGGTGCTCATTGACTAGTCACATAGTTCTTTAAACTAACGACTAGCTATTTCTTTTGCAAAATGTGGTGAATAATTGGTCCATACAATTGTGGGTCATCTCCACCTATTCCATCACAAATTGGTCCAGTAGGTAAAACGAGAAAAGTTTTCATTCTTTTCCATTTGTGCTTTTGCCTTTTGGAGTGTCTTTTGTTTTAAAAAAACCACTGAATCATTAGGCAGATGCAGTTTTACCAGTCATCCACTCTATTTCAGTGTCTATTCTTTTTCTCCCACCACTCTAGTACCATTTCAATCTAGTCTAAAGGATGCAGAGACAGAGAACATGCTAAAAAGAAATAAACTTCATTACAGGAAATAAATAGCTAAATTGTAACATTAAAAGAGAATTCGCATTATTTCATTCTATTTTCATCTTTGTTTTCATCAAAAAATAAAAAGAGAGGACTATATTTTACTATTTTTAATAAAGAACTAAACAATGAAACAAATATTCAGATAATATAATGTAATTTTTATTACTAGGTTAAGAAAACCCAAATCAACTCCAGCATGGTTTACATTACATGATTTTTGTTCATCTGGATAATTATAGGTAATTTTCTCAGCTCATGTTATACTACACTACACTACACTATACTATAGTACACATTTCCTTCAAGTTGTTTCAGACTGTCTTGCTTCTATTTCATCCTAGCAAAATGGTTTCCAGGTTCTTTACAAAACCTGTTTGTTGAACTTTATCAGCAACTGCAGTCTAAAAAGGGGATACACTATCTCTGCAAAATTCTAATTGTGTATTTTGGGAACTAATCTTTTCTGGTTACCAAATCATTCATCAACTGGCAAGGTAACTCTTTGGCAATCTGAGTTGAAATTGAATGGGTCTTTGAGGGGTACTTTTAAATAAGAGTAATACTTTGCTGACTTTAATTGCCACACCTACAAATTTTCTGATTTTGGATAAGAGCTTTTATTAGATGGTATTTTGTGCTGTTTCTTGATTTTTAAGAGATAGTTTTTAATCATGTGTGGGTGCTTTTTTCTTTGTTAGATGTATCGTTAGCAAAAGCATTTTTCGTATTTTTATTTACGCGGATTTCAGCTTTTGAATGTAAATGCACACGTAAGTGAAAAGACTGCTCTCTTCAATAATACATTAGATGATGCTTGGACCCCAAAGTCTGTTAAAATTATACATAATTGGTGCTGTCAGGATCAATCTAGCTTTTAAATAGTAGATATCCAATGAAGGACATTACATTTATGAGGAATTGGGAATGATGAATGTACACTACTGCCAATGCATGCTACCATCATGATATCTATTGAAAAGTTATGACTCATTGCAGATCTCTTCAAATGCCGTGCTGGCCTAAACTAATGCAGACAATGCTTCCCCGCAGAAGGAAATAACTTACAAAATTAAATTACACTTCTCAATTTTAGAGCTGCTATTACAATTTAGATTTGTACGTATATGATTACATAGCATAAAGTACCACAGTTTCCAAAGACAATTAAAACAAAACAGATAGCTTATCACAGCTTCAGTCTCAGAGTCCTTTAGCAGTCACAGATAAATACAGTCATACTCATAAATCTGTCCCTCCCAGACCTGGTTGTATCCTCCCAGATGCTGTTCTTCATTAACATGACATCTTCAGTTTATGTGCCTTGTAAAGACATTACCTTGAAATGTAAACACGATATTTAGAGTTAGGTAAGTGCAGTTTATGCAATTCACCTATTCCTGAATTCATACCTTAACTTTCATAGTTTACACAGTCACATCTTCCCATTTTAGCTATTTTTGTTTTACTCGTTTGTAACAAACGGTTCCCACTTAGACTTGAAAAGATGTTAGGCATAATTTCAGACACTCATTTTCTCTGGAGAAAAAATTCATTTCCTCTGACCAGTTCTGCTGTTCTTGGCTTTGCCTGGTCCTCTGCTTTGAAAAGGACAGCTTTGCCTCTCTTCAGTCTGTCTCCTGCTCTGAGAGTTCTTCCACAGTCTTCATGTGGATACTTCCACAGGTTTTATTACCAGACTCTTGTTTTCTTTTAGACTTCAGAAATATTCCACTCTCTATTCCTTCTTTCTCCATTATACTTTTTCAAGCTACTCTCCTTGTGAATGTCACAAGCATTGTTCCATTGTTAACTACAGTAATGCAGAATTTAATTTTGTTTTGTGTATTCACACATTCAAACTGACAAACCAACAATACCAAAAAAAACCCTTTCCAAAAAATATGTGACATGAAACTGAGAATTTTTAAGTGTTTATTTTCTACTTTCAATTACTTATTGCTTACTGCGTGTTTGAAAGTAATACCCACATAACTTATTTTAGTTTGAAAGTGCTTGCTTATTTATGTTGAATAGTTTATGGTGAGTACAGAACAAAGAAAAAAATTGACTAGTGTGAAGCAAAGTAGTCCAGCCCATGTTCCTGTTCAAATTAGTAATAAATTGCACAGGGAATACTAGTATTTTTCTACATCAGTCCGTTCAGGTTTACTATGTACTGTCTTGTTAGAACTTATTAGAAATAAAAGCACCGAAAATGATTTTCAGTGTAATTGGTTCCCCTCCCATTGAAAGAGTAGAGGAATATGCCTACAAAGGCAGCAGCTGAACTTGGTCTAATAGATTTCTCTGCTAGATAATAAAATGAGACTTGTAGAGGTCTTTCCCCAGTGGCATTGGTATTGTGCTATATGAACCTTGACAAATGTTCTCGATTTCAATCTTCAAATCACCTTTTTCATTCCTTAGGAAGTGGACATAAAATGACTTCTCTGAAAAATAGAATAAAATAAAGACTTCATCAAACCAAAATGTTAATACTTAATAAAATCAAGCCATCAGGAATATATCTAAGCAGGAGAATGCTGAGAGTTGTTATTACCAATTATATATCCTTCGGATACTCTGGCATTAATTTCTACAAAACACATGTATCATAATGTTGCCAGTAAAGGTTAACAATGATGTGTAACAGCTTGTGTAAAAATACTGAAGTGAAATCCTTTTTCTCTGTGATTAACACGATTAGTTTCTTATGGAATAGAAGCTACTCTTGTTTTCAGGACAGTGAGTAATATTGTCCAAGCTTTTATCACATTAGCATTGGGGCTGACAGTTGTTAGCAGATCATCACGGTTTTAATTTTTTAACTAAAGTTTACCCTGAGCAAATAGCAGCTAATGGCTACCTAGAAGAGACATCTATTCTGAATATTTGGCCTGCAGCAATGATCCAGATGCAGCAAAGATGCAACTCAGGGTTGTGTATGTTCAGGCAACGGTGACAAAACACCTTTTCCCTTTACGAAAGGCTGACATGGTTGTGATAAGTTCTGCCTTATGTTATATATTAAAGTTGATCCCTCATTGTACTAGAAAAATGCCTAAGCATCATCATAGGTGGATTCTCAATATTTTTTTCTAATTAATGCCTATAGTAAAATCACTGCTAGCTTGCCAGAGCACCTACAGAGACATAACCCACTTTTGAAAACTACCCAACCAAACATAACTGTTAATAGTAACAGTGTCATTCTCTGTAAAATGCTAGATGTTCTTCATGGAGACTCACGATACCTTTCATGGCTTTGGCACACACCCCATTTTCTGTCACTTTTTTTGTTGTCATCGGAAGTGAGCTGATCCTGTAGGCCTCTTTGTTCCTCTTTAACAAAGCAGAGAGGAGATACACTATAGATTATGTGTCAATAAACATTTTACTCTCAGCAGAAAGAGTAACCTCAGCCACTTGTTTCCCGAAGGGAATTGGAAAATTCTGGAGACTGACTTTTCCTAACTTGTTTCCAAACGTAGAAGTCACGTGGAAAACAAGCATATATTTGTAAAATAAATTAGGTATAATCAAAGAAATTATTCAAATAGATGTTGTGTTGTATGAAGTTTCTGTTTGTTTGGGTTTTTTAATACCTGGAAATTATCTAATGTGATTATTTCCATAATGTAATTCCGCAACTAATTGAAAGAGACTTAGTAACTACAATACTGAGATCTCAGGGTTTTTTAAAATTAGTATAGCATATATAAGCTAATTAAAGTGTTTTCTATGGGTCTTTAAACTTACTTAGTTTTAATTGCCAGATTATTGTTTTAAAATGGAAGTAGGTTTTTTTACAATTCTCAATAACAGCAGCCTAGAGCAAATAGTTCAAGCAGAAAGCGATTAACAATTAAGCAAATTCTACTCTGCATCTATATATCACCTGGAGTCAGAAGTATTTTAAATAATATTGCTTAGAAAAAAAAAAAAGGGGTTTTTTTTCTTTATTCGGCATTTTCTTTATTGAGCATATTGACCAAATAGAAACTAACAGATGAAGCCTTGATGTAGTGCGTGCACCAAACATTAAATCTTGTGAAATAGATATTTGAACACCTATTCCTTTATGTGGAAAAGGAGCAGACCATCCCTGGAAGGAATCTGTATAAAAATTTAAGCCTCCTAGCTTTGCTGCTGGGAAATACATAATTAACTTTCACTCTACTTCTGGTATGAGTAAATTTAATATTCTGCTTCAGAAGTGTAGAATACTTTTGTGCCAGTATTTTACAAGCAGCATTTTCTGAAATCCAGATGTATCACCATCTTACCAAGATTATTTTGAAACAGAATATTTACATCCTTCTTCTAGTAGACTTACAGTGTTTACATGAGCCCTATAATACTTATGTAAAATACCCACTGCTCAGAAACTGGGTGCTTCTTTTTCCTTCTTGCTGTAGGCAGTGTAGTAGTACAGAATGATTTCTGAGCTTGCTGACTTCTGAATCAAGCAGCTCTGCTACCGCAAGCAGCCAGGCTTAATTAGCTCTGTTGTGCTGTTTTGCTATTTTGATTTTCATATGTGTGAGACAGCTTGTCTCCACTTCATGTTTTTGAAGTTTTATGGTAATGTATGAGAAAGTCCAAGGTTTACTGGCTTAGAAAAATAATACAGAAGCTAAAAATGACTGTCCATCTAGTCCTTTGAGTCCTCACTGGGGAATAGGAAGTTACATACCAGCATTAAATATCCAATTGATGAGATACAAAAAACATACTAATATGCACTAGAGTGTGATTTTACCCACTTCTATGCAACTGCCTTAACCATAAAGCTCCTGCATCATTTTTCCTCCCGTTCTCTTGCTTTGGTTTGTTTTTTGTATGTGAACGTGGAGTTGTTGGTTTGGGTTTTGTTTGGGGTTTTTTGATTGTGTTTTTGGGTTTTCTTTTTTTTTCACCTTTTTTGAGTTCTTGCCTATGTGGTTATAGAGTTTCAATAAGACAAGTGACAGGTGCCCACCTGCAGAGTACTCCAAAGGCTTGTAGCTAGGACTGTCTTTCTCATGAGAAGTATGGATATCTGTGCAATGTGGAGCAAGCTGAGCTATTGTAGTCTACATTTTTATTGCTATTCAAACCACGGAATCAAATTAGATGAGCCATGATCTGTGCAGGATCCTTCATGATCTATAAAACTGTATAATTCTCATGAAGTTTTCAGCTTAGAATTGGATGAAAGGTTTCATGGTGGTTTGAAAGATATCTGATGACTCACCAAGTTATGTAATCCTAAATATTTAGAGCTAGATAACACAGATTTTAGTATAGAGGTTTGGGACCTAAGAGAATGTCTCCAGTCTTCTCCATTTGCCAGACTGGAACATACCCGGTTCTTTATAGAAACATCACAGGTGACTGCAGACTGTTGCCTTACAGGTGGCTGCAGATTGTTGCATTACATTACACTGTTGCTCTCTAAACCATGGGATACCAACTCAGGTCTATTGAACTCTTCCCATTCACTCAGGAGCAAAATTCCTTACATTCAGGTTCCAGGTTCTAGTTTCATACCCCAGAAAGCATGCACCTTTTTTACTGGCCTGACAATTCCCCACTTAGAATTAACTTCAGATAACCTTAGACATGTGCAGTACAGCTGTCTATATGACCCTAGAATCATTTTATATTCAGTAAATAAAAAAGATGGTACAGTTCATCCAACCTACTTAAGATATTTGCCTCAGTTTAAGAGGAATCATATTATGAAAGCACTTCTTTTTTTCTATTGCCTTTGAGGAAGTTTAGATTAATTTACATTGTGCACAACAGCCTTTAATTGGATGTACACCATCCTCTGTTTCCATCAAGTAGTAGAAACACCCAGAGGGAAGTATTTACTTGGTGTACTGGACTAGGAGCTATGCAAGACAAGGTATGCAGATGCTAATCAGTGAGGTCAAATAGAAATGTGTTGAATGTGTATTGTATATTCATATTATGGAAAATCTGAAATATTGCAGACAGCTGCAAGATGCAGTGAGGTATAAAACTCTGTATATACTCCAGGCTAAGCAGAGAGACTTGTGCTATGCAAGTAAGAAAATGGAAACTTACATGGTGACATGGAGGTTAAATCTTTATATTAAAAAATAGCCCATTGCTTTTGGTAGGGTAACTCAGGCATGAAGTTCATGGAATTACATTACAGGCCAGGGCATTATTCATTATTAGAACAGAGCACCAAAATAAGAGTTGTCAAAAAATTGTCCAGGTAACCGTACTGATGTCCTGTATTGGATGGATCCTGTCAATATGGGCAGTATTGTGACACCGGGGCAAAGGAGGTAGTAGTCTATAATTAGTCTGAGTCCATTTCATTCAATATCAAGACTGCTTTCTTCCTTTGTCAGAGCTTTTGTTTTAAAATTACATATTTCATTACAGATTTTAATTTCCTCTCATTTATTTAATTTAACAAAAGAGGTTAAGAGAGGTACTTATTAATAACTCATTTTTTCCCCTCTGCAGTGTTTCAGAAAAAAATGTTTTCTGCAAAATTGTACTCAGGAGTGAAGAGATATCAATAATTATGAATTGATTTACATAGAAATGGGCTAATTATTGTGTTGACTGATTTGAAATATTCATTGTTTAAAATTTTAAACTCTGGTTTGTATTTTAAGGAGATTTTTATTGCTTTATAGAGTGTCCCAGAGCATCATCTCTAATTGGCCTTAGAATTCCTAAAACTTGGACACTGATGTTTCTTATTATTTTAACAAGAGATAAAGGCTCTTTCTGTAACACAGGTTGCTTTTCAATTGATTTTAAAAAGCTTAAGGAGAATCCCTTTGGTGCCACCTATCTTCAGGTAAAATGGGAGAGAGAATTTGATAAATCACATTTTACTCTGTTCTTATATAGAATTATGTATACTATAT
The DNA here is from genome assembly GCA_013398855.1 of Mohoua ochrocephala. Taxonomy (NCBI): domain Eukaryota; kingdom Metazoa; phylum Chordata; class Aves; order Passeriformes; family Acanthizidae; genus Mohoua; species Mohoua ochrocephala. Next base: position 58,348 of record VZTA01028490.1, read on the forward strand.
TTTTTCTTCAGCCTTCAGTATTTCCAACTGATATAATGATTCCCTAGTTGCTGCTTTTTTTTTTTTTTTCAAATGACAAGTTAATATTTGGAAAAAGCTGCAGTAGTTCATCACATCTCTGAAACATTCCTCCATACAGCAAAATATAGTTTGTCCATTACATATTTACATTGGTTATTTCATGTGAAAAAACAGTAAAACCTGGGGAGTGTATTGTCTTGTTTCCTTGAGATTTTCATTGCTATGGGATAAAAATTCCCGATGTTGGTGTTTGTAGTGTGAAAGTCATCTATTTAAAAGATGTGTGGCATGGGTGTGATGTAACTTGGCTTGTCTGGAAGGATACAGCCGGCGTGGAGAGGTGGCTGCTGTGGTGAGGTGACACAGAAGGCTTCACTCCATTGCTTCAGGCTGGGGTGATGCAGAGGGAGAGATGAGAGGCGAAAACTAAAAGACAAAAAAACCAAGTAAAATGCACTTTTTACTACATATCCAGGGTCAAGACTGAGTTATGCATTTAAAGGGGTTCTTTTCAGATATGGTTCAGTTACATTATCATGGCCTGTCGTTACTATGTTATAATTATGTGCAGTCCCACTACAGTATAAAGGTAATGCGAACGCTGTAAATAATTGCACATAAAATCCATGTAACAAGATTAAGTTTCAAAATTCTCTGAGGAAATTTTGAAATTACAAATAAAAATCACCCTAGGTTTGTTCCTTATGCAAATTTTCATTTTAGGGATATTTTTAGAAGTTTGATTTTGCTCATCTCTGACTTTTACCATAGGGTTGTTAGTGTAATGGCTCTACTTTGTAACTAGTGTGTGTCTTTGAAACCATATTATCTGGGAAAAAACCCTCTAGTATTTGACAGCAATATTGTGGGTTTTTTTTAATAATGAATGGTTAGTCTTAAATGCTTTGAGACATCTATAATTACACCTTAAAGTAATTAAATGATTCAGTATCTGTAAGACAGATGGCTGTACCACAGAAACCAGCCTCACAATTGGCACTAATTAGCACCCTTGTTGGAATCTCAGCAGTGGCCAAAATATTAAATGGGTATCAAAACTAAATTACTCAGCCAGAGAGAGTTTGTCCAAGTTGATATATTGATAAGAGATTGTGAATGTCTTAATTGCATGTATGCTTGCTCATAATTATTTTCTGAAAGCAAATAGGTGCCTTCAGACTCCTGTAAAGATAAATACTGTATTTCCTATTAAACTAAAATTAAAGTGTTCCATGTTTGTGAGAACTGAGAGAATGCATTCTCTCAGAAGCTAAGAATTCCAAAGTTACTGTGAAAATAAATGCATTTTGCTTCTTTCTAACCACGTCCATATACAGTAATTTCTGGAGACTAGTTCCAGATGTTATGGCTTTATAGTACTCATTTCTTCTTGCAGAAAGACTTAGACTTAGTTTTTAAAAATAAAGAAATGCATGCGCATATCAAATAATATAGCATAGTGCCTTATGAAATTTGGTTGTTAAAAACTGCATGTAAGAACCTTATTAGCTGTCAAAAAACATCCAGAAATACTTGCCATAAGTTTTTTTCAATTTTAAGTTGGGCAGCTGATCTGCATACATAGCAAAAAGAGTGAAATGAAGGTCCACAGTGAGATGAAGGGCAATGGCTGCAAACTGAAAATTAAATTCTTTCCAGAAAGACCTTGACACAACAGACTATGATAACTCCCTCGTGATACATAAATTATATGAATATATAAAATCTGAAGGAATTTAGGACATTAGCTCAGAAATGCACTTTTAATTAAAATATATGAATGCTTTTAATTTCTTATAACTATGAAATAAAATATAAAATGCCTACTCAATCAACACCACCTTATAATAAAGCTACACTCAGTCCCTTTTACAACCTAGCTTATATGTAGTTACAAGGGAGAGGAAGGGGAGAAAGTAGGGAGAGACAGGTTCAGTGGACTTTAATTCTGCTATGATTGTGTTGCAGTACACAACAAAAGAAAAACTTCTAAAAGAAGACTTGGTTACTTATTTCTCTTATAGGCATTTCTTTTCCATTCTTGAATTAATTGGGGTAGCTGTACTAAATGATTTGGACGCTGTATTTGTCTCTCTTCACTTGTCACCTTTCCTTGATGTCTAACAAAACTCTGACCTTCTAATGTATGCAAATGCATGAGTTTGGGGGTTTTTTTGCCTTTTATATTTCTGATTGAAAATCCATTCTTACCAATAATTTTCTCAGATTATTTTCATTTATAAGAACATTTTTACAATAAAAAGGGCTCATAATAGCTGAGTTGTCTATGGAAGGTGCTCAACTGGCACCTGTGGAGTGACAGTACTGTAACTTGGCCAGCAGAAAATCCATGGTGGTACAATTTCAATAGGTTTTTTTTTTCAGCCTTTTTATGAATGGGAGAATAATTCAGTTTCATTTCTGGTAAATGAGATGACAGCTTTTAGTTGTGTAGATAACTATTGGCTTGTTTGTATGGGGATGTCAGTTCAGGTAGCGTGTCGATGTTCCTCTTCCTGGTTGTCTTTGAGGATGCTGTTAGTATAACAGTGAATGTGGAACAGTCTAGTTAATTTTCAGAATTTGAAAGAGAAGAAAACCGCTTTGCCCAAAGCCTTTTAAGAACACTAACAAGGTAACTATGCTACCTAGTTTAGTCGCTGAACTCATGTAGTTCTGAAATGCAAAGATGTGGCTGGTCCCCTACCTTTGAGAGCGGTAGAAAGCAGCAGGGCCCTGGCCCCTGCCTTTGCCTGCTGACTACTGAACTGGTTCTCAATGAGTCATCGAAGATGCCTGCTTTTCTTGCCTTATTAATTCAGGTTTCAAGTGTGCTAATAATGCCTTATTAGCAAAATTTACAGATGGAGTTAGCACACAATTGCTAGCAAATTGCAATTCACGTAAGAATTCCTACTTTGCACAAACCTCTGGGTTATCTTTAGGAAGAAGACTGTGGTCATCACTTCCATACTAGTAGACTAGTGAATGGCAACCAGAGGTAGTTTGCAGGCCATACTCAGTATATCTTAAAACCAACAATAATGCTTTTGTCAGTGTTTTGTTTTGCATTGTTTTTCCCCTCTCAAAGCTTAATCCACACAAAACCCCAAAACTTCGTCCATGGAACTTTGTAGACAGAAAGGGGGTCTAAAAGTCACAACAAAATTATGACAAAACCCCCCTGATGACTACTTAATACACAGAACCTGCCTGGAACTTAGGAAGTCCCTGAGTCCCTGTTGGAAGCTAAAAGGGTATGACAGTTTTATCATGGAATGCTTGCTCTGTTTCTGCACTTCTCCCAAAATATCTGTTATTGGCCACTCTAGCCAGAATACTGAAGTAGTGGGTGGTTGATTTGATCCAGCAGTTTGTTAGCTAAGATGGATGTGAGAAGAGGGTGGGGAGAGTTGTCTGGTTTTAACAAATTGGCTTGAAAAATGTTGCCCACATACTTGTACCAGTAAAACTGCAGTAAGAGTCCAATCACCTTTATGCTTAACCGGAATTTATTTTGGTGGTTTTGCTACTGGTTTATTCCTACACTTAGGTGAAGGCATGTCTCTGCTTAAGGTGTATCAGTGTAGTGGATATATCAGAAGTCGCTACACAAATCCTTACAATGCAAGAAAAAATACATTATGTAAGATGATTTATTTGAGTACTCATATGCTGCTGAGCTTCCATGCTATTATTCTTAATGATGTTAGGAAAGTTAAAGTTTTGGGTAGGTATCTTTTAAAATTACTGTTTGAAATTAAATATAGAAGATAAAAATATAGACTGCAAAATGTATGTGATATATACAGTATATACTCTTTTAACTAAAATAAAAATAATGGAAAAGCAGTGCTGTGGAAAGGGCTCTGGGGGTCCTGGTTGACAGAAAGTTGAACATGAGTCAGCAGTGCCCTGGCAGCCAGGAGGGCCAAGCGTGTCCTGAGGGGCCTCAGACGCAGCAGCGCCAGCCGGGCAAGGGAGGGAATTGCCCTGCTCCGCTCTGCACTGGGGTGGTCTCACCTTGAATATTGTGTGCAGTTTGGGGTACTACAATATAAGAAAGTTATTAAGCTATTAGACAGAGTCCAAAGGAGAGCAACAAAGACGGGGAAGGGCCTTGAGGGGAAGCCGTATGAGGAGCAGCTGAGGTCACTTGGTCTGTTCAGCCTGGAGGAGACTGAGGGGAGACCTCACTGCAGTAACAGCTTCTTCGTGAGGGGAAGAGGAGGGGCAGGCACTGATCTCTTCTCTGTGGTGACCAGTGACAGGACCTGAGGGAATGGCCTGAATCTGTGTCAGGGGAGGTTTAGGTTGAACATTAGGAAAAGTTGGATATTAGGTTGGATATTAGGAAGAGAGTGTTTGGGCACTGGAACATGGTCCCCAGGGAAGTGGTGACAGCACCAAGCGTGACAGAGTTCAAGAAGCTTTTGGACAACACTCTCGGGCACATGGTGTGACTCCTGGGGCTGTCCTGTACAGGACTGAGAGTCAGAGTTGATGATTCTTTTGGGTCCCTTCCAACTCAGCATATTCTGTGATTCTATGAAAACTACATGGTGTATAGAATGTATATACATAAATAAAGTCAAAGATACTTTCCTGGGTGTGCAGGGGTTGTCTCAACCCCACTGATGAAAGCAGAGGTGCTATATTAGGGACTGCTTAATATTTCCTGGGAGATTCTTCAATAATGTGAATGAATGTAACACAGATCCCACATTTTATGCAATTAGTTCTTTCCATTCACTTCCAGTGTAAATTCAAGAGTGTGATTTCAACTGTAGTCTAGGAATAGATTACTCGTATTAAATAAAGTAACATGAGAACCTTATGTTGTGATCCTTTGCCACATGTTTCATGGCTTATTACAGCTGTGGAAGTGGTAAGGTTGATCAGTGACTGAATGATGATCCGAACATGCTATTGAAAGGAGAACCTGTAGAGCTTTGTTGTCTGCTCTGGAACTCACATTCCACCGCCTCTGACTGCGACTTGCTCGTTTGTGAAGTGCCTCAGGAATCTGTGTGAGGCTCAGCCAGTAGGTGCTTCTCAGTATGGTGTGATTTAGCAGATGAAAAGTGTGCAGAATATGGTTTTACTTTAACAGTTTCTACAGAGATCATTTTCCTGTGGTGTTCAATTACGTGTTTCACAGTAGCAAGTTTGTCCACATTCTGTTTATTCTCCTTCCTTGGAGACGGTCTGTCTGTGCACAGATTTTTTTTCCTTCGACTAGAAAAAGATAATGTGCAATGTTGACCAGTATGAATTTATAAGTTCTTACACAAAACCTTAGTTTATTTCATGGCTCTGCAGGTGTACAAGTATGAGAGGAGTTCTGAGCATATTTGCCTTGCTTGCTTCTGTATGCTCTCAGAACTTTACATTTTAGCACTACGCTGGAAAGCATAAAAGACAGGTATTTACAGATCATATGTTGACAAAAATGTTACTTCTGCAAGAGGAAAGAATGATCAGCTGAACTTCCTTTCAACTAGGAACAATCAAACTTTCACCAAAGTTATAAAGAGATGAGCAGAAGGGTTTTAGAAAAATGGGGTCCATTCATTTTAAAATGGAGATAAACAATGTTTCTGGGACCATTTATTTTAACTTGTTACTTGTTGAAAAATAAATATTTTAAATGATCTTCTTAGTATCTGAAGACACTATATGGCATAATTTGTAACGAAAAAGAAAGATATCAGAGAAAGTTGTGAGCAGCTGAAGCATTACACTGACTGCTCTGGGTTAGTCCTGACTGGCAGCTGCGTCCCACCCAGGCACTCACTCACTTCTCGCTGCAACAAAGTGGGGAAAATGATCGTGAAGATAAAAACAGTTTAATAGGCAAAGCAAAAGCTGCACGCACCAGCAAAGTGGTACAAGGAATTCATTCACTGCTTCCCACTGGCAGGCAGGTGTTCAGGAAAGCAGGGCTCTGTCACATGTAACCATTACTTGGGAAAACAAATGCCTTAACTCAGAAGAACCTCATTTCTTCCTCATCCCCACTCCCTTCTTCCTCCCCTTACGTACTGAGCATGACACCATATGGTCTGGGGTATCCCTTGGGTCAGTTGGGGTCACCTGTCCCGAATGTGTCACTTCCCAACTTCTTGTGTGCCCCCAGCCTTCTCACTGGTGGGCTGGGATGAGAAACAGAAGAGGCCTTGGCCCTGGGTAAGCGCTGCTCAGCAACAGCTGAAACACCCCTATGTTACCAACACTGTTGTCAGCACAAATCCAAAGCACAGCACCATGCGAACTGCTCTGAAAATAAGAATTAAATCTACTCCAGCCAAAACCAGTACACTGACATTTATATTTCAACCTCAATAAGAGTGAAACCAAAGCTTTTGATGTTGATGAATATGTTTTTTAATGCCAAACAAATAATATATTGTAAATTTATAGTGGTGAATAGGAAGGTGACTCATAAAATGGGAACTCTTTAGATGTTACTGCCTTAGACAAACCAAAATTAGTTCAGTCTTGCAGCACATAGGCATTAAATAATTTTGCATCTAGATTTTTTTTGCTCGGGGCAACTACCTATATGTTAAACTTTGTCTGTGATCAAGGGCCACAGACCTAGCAAGAGACTTTTTCTTTGTAAATTAAAGTCAGTTATTTAAATACCACAGAAAAAATGGATTAGAATGAAATAAAAGGTACAAGCGAACACAGTTTTATATATATGCAGGTGTAGATATAGATTGCTTTTGGCAATTTGAATTCCAGTTTTCTGAGTAGATGTTGATAATTGGATGGTTAGAATGCTGAATACATATTTCTGTTAAGTGTATCATTAAATGTGTAGGATGGTGGTCAGGCCACCCCAAATAATTTTGTATTAATAAAACTTAGCACTTTAACAGAAAGCAAGCAGCTTGAAGAGCAAGAATACAAACGGTTATGTATGTTGGCAATGCTGCTTCTTATTTCTGCTATGGAAATAACAGAAATCCGATGCACTTTCTCTTCCAAGCTTGACTTTCTTGTCCAGCTTGTATAAAGAAAATACATCTCCAGAATTACGCATTCAGAGATTATGTTTTGGAAAAGCCTCTTGTAGTTCGCTTGTAACAGTTCTCTGGAGTATTGCGTCATATTCAAGAAAGGTTTATTCCTTATAAGTATGTAAGATAACAACAACCTTAGAGATATAAGTGCAAAGGCATGATGCGGCTGCTCTATGAGCCAAGTGACTTGTCAGAGGGATGCAGCGTTTTTCTTTTCTCCAGGCTGCCCAGTTGTGCCAGGGAAATGAAACGCTGGCCTCCTGCCTAAAATCTGAGCTCTCAGGAAGAGGTGTGGTTAATATATCTTCACTATACTAAGATGGGAGGTGATGGGAAAGTTTAGTTTTAAAAAAAATACAGCATTCTCAAATTCCATCGTAATATATGGTGTTGGTTTTAGTAGTACTGCAGCTTATGCATTCAGTATGTTATCTATAAGTATTGACAGTATGATCATAAATGAAACTACTGCATGACTAACAATAACCTCTAACATGTTGTTAGAAAAGTTACCTGCATTGATGTATATTTCTCTGTTAAGAATATACAAATGTGAATCAGTTTTGGTATACACTCGTCATAAAGCTCTGATCTAAAGCATTGGCTATGGCCCTCGTGCATGACTACCCATTTAAGCACAGCTGTGGAGCCTGTCATTACCTCTCCTGAACACACTTTCCAAAGGCTGACATGCTGTAGTGCAATTCACACTGCAATGTCAGTAAGAATGGTTGTACCTTTTAAAGTAATGGTTGTGTTTTAATGACTTATTTCTCCATTGTTTCTACTTAGCACTTGATAGATTTACAAAGCTATTTTAAAAATTGGATAAGGAACCCTTAATAAATGCTCCCATTTTATTTATATGTAGATGTATGTATGAAATTTATTAAGAATGCAATATTTGAAGCAGGATGTCTAATTAGTTTATAAAAATTAATTTTTCAGTGTGGCTTAGTACAGGAAATGATCATGAATTTACTTTGGTCATTACTTTGTACTTCATCACCTAATCATATTAGTAAGAGTTCGTATTAGGAAATGCATTATTATTTCAAGCAACACATGAAATATTGTTATTCTGATGTGACAGTCAATTTAGCATTAATAATAGAACTTAAGTTCTGCAGTTTTTTATGCCCTTCTGCCTGAACCCAGTGATTGGCATATTTAATGTAATCTTACACTGTGGCATGGTTGACCATTGGGAATATTTTTAACCTCAGTCATCCAATTAAGTATAAGGGAGCTGGGATCAAAATCTACCACAGCCCTCATTTGGAATTAACTACAGCACTATTAGAAAAATCATCTGAAGAAAATTATTTTCTATCATATAAAAATGGCTAACTCTTAGAAAAGATTGCTAAATTTATCTTTGCTTTTGTAGCAGCTTTCCTTGCAAATGTAGCAAAGAACAGGAATCCTGTAAGTAAGAGGCCACTGGAACTGTGTGTAAATACAGAGCAATATTTACGTGCAGAAAATGGCTCTCCTGCTTAGGCTTCTGCTGTTTGCCTGAGCAAGGCTGTTATAACCCCAGCAGAGCAGAGCTGCCAAGGTGTCCTATTGAACTGAGGAGATAGAGTGAGCAGCCTCCTGGGAACTTGAAACCATTGTTCAGTGTCAGAGACGGAGTGCAGACTCTGAGCTGTTAGTAAATGGAGTGCTTTTATAAAGATAGCTAATTCATAAAAGACTTGTGTTAATTTGCTGCTTATCTTGAGTTATTATGATTTTATGCACCATTATCCTTTTTTACATTTGTTTAAATATCTAGTATCTGCTAACACATGGTGTTTCAGTCCTTAGGGGAATGCTTGCAACTGGAGCTATTTTGTTCTCTGCTCTGTAAATCCTTTGATATATCCACTGAGAAAAGTTTAATGTTCTGATTTACAAATGAATGATGTGGCACGGTCACTTTTGGTTCTGCTAGGTTGTGGGAAAGTATGGTTTTGCTTGGGGTGCCCCTGGGGAATTGTGTGAATGGGAATTTATCCTAGACAATTATCTTTGTCTATGTACAATGCCTGTCTGTTCTGTAGGCTCTGTGGAATGGAGGAACTAAGGTGTGGAGTATGACGACTGCAACGTCAGGTGTGCTTTGGACTACAGGTCACTTGTGCTCGAGGCTTTTAATCTGGTTCACATGAAGGATCATTAAAGCAATACTCTCCCAGCTGCTGGCAGCACTGAAAATCATTTCATACAACTCTGCTTGCAGCAAAGTTCATATACGGTCTGATAAGAGGGGAAAGCGAGACTGAAAGGAATGTGAAGAGTGAGACTGGAAAACATATAACAGGAAGAAACAACCACAGGGATGGAAGAAAGGGAGGAAAACGTGAAAAATATTCAGCCTTGACGGCTGATGAGGGAGCATGAGGGAGTATGGGAGGAGGAAGAAAAGTAGAAGGGCAGAATGAGAAATGCAGATATTCAACGTGAGACTGAAGAGACTGACTGAATTTTGAGTATAAGAAGGAACATAATTTAATTTTAAATGGACACATAAAACCAGGAAAACTTGTTTTTTGAGTCTGCATGGGATATTACTGTAATTTTGTCTTTAGGAATGTATGTTTTTAATAGATCTTCATTTTTTTCAGTCTACGAGTGTTGCTTGTTGATGTCATTTCATTTAGAATTTCTTAAAATGTTATCCAGTACCAGACAGCTTAATTTGAGTAATCTCTGTGAATAGCAGAATAGTAGACTCAGGTGAAACATTAACATTTTCAACAGGAGTGGTTATTTCTATTTTTCATCTCACAATACTTTAGTAAGGACAGTGAATACACATCTCACTTTACCGAGGTAAATTTTGTTGTCATTCTTGTCCGTATTCTCTCCCTTAGTCTTTTGTGTGTTGTTCTTGTAAAAAAGCAAATGCTGTTAAAATGAGTGAACCATTTAATAAAACAAGTCATATCAAACTAGGGAGCCATGCTCTTAAAACAAAAGAAAGGGAAAAAATGAAGAACGTATTAGGAAAAATGTTTGGTTACTTGTCATATTCCTTTCCATGGAGTTATCTGGTAAAATGTTCTCTCTCATCCTGAGATAAAATAGTTTATTTTAGATAGCTGAAAAAAGCTGTAAAGAACTGTGTGCCAGGGAACTGCTTTACTAAATTTTCAGTGAGGGGCATACAGTAGGCAGTAAACATGAAGGACAGTATTTAGACCAATCGGTGTTTAAAAAGTGCAATTGAGAGTAAAGGTACATCTTTAATGATTGTTCTGTAACTCAGTAATTACTCTTGAAGTATTCCTCTTCCTGTACATAAATGATAGATGTAGAATGAAATGCCTGAGCTTATTTTCCTATATGTTGGAGAGATGAAGAAGAAGAGCAAAATAGTGAATAAGCTGCAAATTTAGTGAAACTTGGTTTCACATGCAAAGTTATGTGACTTAACAGAGGAAGCTCTGCTTCTGCTCAGTTTCCTTTCCAATCTGAAGAAGCCCAGAGTGAGACAAGACGTGGCAGCACCTGTGCAAGGTTGTGTGGTCAGTCCAAGGATGTTGACAGCGCCACTGTGCCAGTTCTTCCCCAGGAACCAACGTGCCCGGGCAGTGACGAGGTGAAGTGGTGTAGGCAGGATACCTAGGCACAGCATCAGCATGGCTGTGCACACTTCTGGGTGAGGGTGTGGGTAATGATCTTGCTGCCTTGTGATCAAATGAATGGAAGCAAAGTGGATCCTTGTCTTCATTGGAGCTCATTATATCCTGATGTCAGGAACAGGCTTTTCTAACAGGGGGGATATTGACAATATTTGGGGGCGGGGGGGGGGGTTGCGGTAAGGGTATAAAATTCCCTGGAATTATCCAGCTGCTTCACAACAGATAAATTGAAAAGATTAAATACAATTTTTTTTTATTTAACACAATACATATACTAAGTTAGTAAACCATGATGTTTTATGTAAACTTTATTTCTAAACTCAAGTGTCTCAACAGAGCAGTATGATGATTTGCACAGAACAGTATCTCTGGCTAATTACTATTTAATTGCAATCATTACTGGCTGGGAGGTATTTTTAAATAATTTCTGAGTGAATCATTTGCATTTTGAAGATGATTTCATCAACTAGTAAACTAACTTCATAAATCCAAACTGAACCCACCAGAATCTTTTACTGCATACAGCAGAATATACTGCTTATTAAACTGGCAGCATGTGAGGAAAAGGTGGCTGAAATTACTGGGTAATTCAGGTTGCTGTCACTAAAGACTGAGCTACAGGCCTAGTCCTGCATGTGCTAGGCCTGACTAGTTTCATATTTAAACTTTTTGCAAAGTACAGCATCAAATTACCTTGCAGTGAATGAACATTGAAATAGCTTCTAGTACATTGCCATAGATTTTTAGTAGGGCATAATGCCATTTTGTTTCTTCATGATGTTAAAAATAATAAAAAAAGCCGAAATACCTTAATGCACTGCTGTGTATGAATTATTCATCAGCAAGACGATTTCTCTTAAAAACTTGTGATTTGGCAAGAAATATATAGGTCGGAAAAAATGACTAGGATAGGAGGCTAATGTCAACAGTGGATGCTGCAATGCATGAATTTTATATACTGTATTATCTTTTTCCTGCCCGATGCCTATCATTCCCATTAACTCGATCATAATCCAGAAAACATACTCCTGAGTTTCCCAATCCGATGTTTTGAGATTTTTAAGAGTACATACAATGCAGAAGTTTCAGTTGCAACAACTCTCTTTTAAAAGGCAGGTGGAAAAGGTGTTGATGATTCTCCACTTTCATTTAATTAATCTGACTTCAGTTGAACTGTCTAAAAATTCAATATTTAGTAAAGCTATCTCTCTGCATTCTTTGCATGGCTGAACATAGTATGAAGGAAATCGGCAGGTCAAATTTGGTATATTTAAAACAGTAATGAATCATAAAGCAATAGCGCAGGAAGTAACAAAGGCTTTTCCCCTTAACTGATGGTAATTTTAAACAAGCAATATTTGATACCACGAGTGTACGTTGAGATGATAAATAATGGAATTCTTTTTGTGAAGTCTCTGACATATTATGAAATTGTGAGTTGACATCTTCCCTTTCTTAATATAATTAAAAAAATTCAGTGATTGTAATAAAGTTCTGACAAATGGCAATTAGATGAAATTGCTGTGCGATTCCCTGAACTAATTTAGCAAGCTCTTCTTTAACAATACTTGTTCAGGCATGAACTGCATGTAAACACAGCAAGTGCTGTACTGCTTGTAAGGATAGAAAGTTGGTAATTGCCAGTGGCCTTATCTTTGTAGCATAAATCAGTGGTCACTTTATAAAGACCTGACTGGTACAAACAAAATGGATGTGAATGAATCTCATCTTATTCCTGCACAGTGATACATCTTCAACATAAGAAGCAGAAACTGCCAACAGCTCATTTAAGAAGTCAGTGTTGAGTACTATGAAAATTGTTTGAATTCTGTCACACAGAGGATAGAATAAAGTGTTTTCCATATCCCGTGGAGTGCACACATCATTAGTTCCTGAATATCAAAAGAGAGAGCACAAAAACCGCTGCTATGCTATCATTTGGTTCAGGCTTCTTTGTGGTTGAATATAGTACAGTTTATGGGTACACAGCTGAGTTGTGCAGCCATATCAAGGCTTCAGCTCCTGAGCCTCCTGCAGGGTTAGGTGCTGTGTGTTAAGCAGCATCTGCATAAAAAGTTTTCAGGGGTCAAAATTAGTTATCTACCTAGATTCCATGTACTCCTCTGCTGTACATGGAGTTTTATGTCTGTTGCTTTTCTGCAGAGGATTAAATACCATTTTCAAAGGTGATGTTGACGCTTAAGTTTCCACATCCCGTTTACCTTTCTGGGGACAGCAGAAATAATAATATTTTAAAAATCAAAGACTGCTGTGACAGTTATAAATGGCTATGGAACCACATATAGACATATATAGTGTTCTTGCAATTTTGATTTTAGTGGCTGAAGTGCAAACGTGGCTTAATTTCTTTCACATTTCACCTTTCCAGGTTAAATTTGCATTAGTTTTAACAAAAAACATTGATATATCATACCTAAAGCATTTTGCAGCAGATTTACAAAGTCTATTTGGTTTCTAATATATACCAGTAGTCTGAGTTAATTTCCAAAAAAAAGCAGTGTGCCAGGAATTAATTTGCAGCACTGAACAAGCATTGATTTCTTGATGAAAATAATCCTAAAATACAATTATATGCTCACAGACTCAATTGTTTCCTTTTTTTTGTTTGTTTTGTTTGTTTGTTTGTTTGTTTAAATTTGATAATACAGTGAATGTCAGGGACTGAGATCTATGAGACTTGCTAATGTGATTTTTCAGCCACCAGTTCCAGGAGTTTTGTGATGGGGAGAAACATAAAATTCATATATGGAAAAACCATGAAAGGCATCCCAGAAGAATTGAAGTACTTGAACTTCTAGACTGAATGATTCATTTAACTGTCATATCTGCTGCAGTAACACTTTCTTCTTTTCCAAAAGCTGATTGTATGACTTTTCTCATGGGGACAAAAACCGAGAACCTGCTGGAGCCTTTTGCAGAATTCCTCTTGCGCTAGTCTCTTGCACAAGTGTTGGCCCAGTGACATTTCTGTGCCACAAGGGGAATGCTGAAACAGTGGGATAGGGTTTCCGGCTGCTTCCCATCACTTTTGTGAATCACCCAAGAAATTTCTGCTTTTCAAAGAGAATAAAGAGCAAGATAGTTGCTGGTCCTGATCTTGTGCAGTTGACAGATGCAAGAGAGGGAGTTGGTTAACTGAAAGAAATTTTTTTAAAAAGAGAGGAGTCTAAGAGAACAGACAAGAGGCTTTCAATGGAAACGTGCTGCAGAAAAATGTTAACTCCGGTCTCAGGCAGAATCTATGAATATAGCATGAGAATAAGCAATTGGGAAGAAATGGAATAACAGAGACACTAAAAAGGATCACACGATAGACAATCGCATTTTTAGTGTAAACAAATTATATCCTAAATGGATTTTAGTGCCTTGCATGTTATTCTGGAATTGCAGTTCAAGACAAGTGGCCAGAATATTCTCAGGTACTTTCAAATATGTTCTTTAAAAAACCAGTATTGGGGGGACTGGCAAATCGTTAATGGTAGGAGAAGTGGGAGAGATAATATATTCCTCTAAAGAACTTTTCCCTACATTTCCTGTACTAAGACAGGTAATTTTGTCTTGTCTTTGCTCACATATCCAAGTCTGTTTTCACTCAGATCTCTTCTCAGAGATTTTCTTAGTATCTTAGGTTTCAATCAGTTTCATTTCTGTTCTTAATTCCTGAGTTTAAGTACTGCTTGCCCTGGAGTATAGCCTGCAACTTGAAATTACTTTTGTTTTAGTCATTACTCTGAAAAGTAATTTAACTGCTTCCTCCATTGACATTCTAAATGAAGAGTTGCTTATCACTTCCAACAAATTTTGCCCAGTTTTTATTGTAACCCTCTGTAGGGCTGAAAACCATAGCACTATACAAGACAGTCTCTTTTCATAAAACGTACTACCAGTCTAATTTGCTAAACTTCAGGCATTCAAATACATTTTTTATAATCAGAAAGTGAATGTTGTGGAATTTCAAAACATTGCATGAAATTGGGATTGATTGACTGTATTTTATGGAATTTTAAGATTATTTTATTATCTAAATGTTTTTCTGTGTTTACAATGTATATTGCAGTTTGCCTGAAAAATACAGCTGAATCAATAACATGCAGAGAAACCGTCTTTGGACACAAGTGTAATAGAATTCACTTAAACTGAGATGCACATAAATAGACAATTGTCTTAAGCGAAACTTTTGCTGGGAACCAACTTTTGTGTAATTAATTTCAATTGACTGATCTCATAGTTTATTGATATGTTGCTTTGTTCATTTACAGACAGAGTAAACATTTCGGGATTACAGATACGGTGTGATCTCTGGAATGAACACTTTTTTTTTCTTTTTAGTTCAGAGAGATTGGATTAAATATGAGCACTTGTATAGCTTTCTATAGGTGATGAAACTCTTTCAGAAGGACTTACATGAGAATGAGCTATTCATAGTGGCTTATTTGTTAGCACTTTGCTGGTGAAGATCACTGTCATATGATAGCTCCTTTTTACTTAATGTAGAACCTGAACTGGTGATTTAGAAACAGACTTGTTTAAAGGGCTTATTTTACTACCTATCCTACCACAGAAACATTCCTAATTTATTGTTTCTCTGGTTCACTTTCATTTTCTTTTCTTCAGAGTAATTTAATTTGGAGAACAAATAGGAAGATGCATTTGGATATACTTTTTTGTATGATTAGGTTTAGTCACAGATCCACATACCGAGAGATATTTACATCACTAATAATAGGAATGTACAACATGAAAGTACAACCATCTCTGTTCAAACTTGGCAGACGTACGCTTTTCACCCATCACATTGTGGTTTCTCGTGGCACTAAACAGTATGGATGTACATGATCCCTAATTTGGAATCCAGGAACCAGTGTCAGGTCCTCTTTCCACCAGTGAGCTGTATACAGTGCTGGCTCAGGGCAAAAATCACAACCATAGAATAATTTAGGTAGGAAGGGATCTCTCAAGAATGTGTGCCTCACTCTCCACTCAGAGTAGGGGTGGCTTTGAGATGAATTTGCTTCATAACTTTCTTATGTACTGAGGTGAAGCTGACTGGGCAGTATTTCCCTCCATGCGTCTTGCCCATCTTGAAGCAGTGAGTAATTGGTGCTCATTTGCAGTCGTGCAGAGCCTCCCTCTGCTTCTGTGATGTGTCAAAGTTGATGGAGGTGGCCCTGCAGGGACAGTGAACAGCTCCCTCAGCTCACTGGGGTGCATCCCATCAGATCCTGTGCCCTCCATAGCTCTGTCTTCTCCTCCTGAGGATGCTGCGTCACTACCACAGACCTCTATCAGGCCTGAGGAACTGGAAAGCCAGAGGGAAGACCTTTCCAGTGAAAACTAAGGCAAAAAGGCCTTTGAGTATGTTGGTCTTTCATCATTAGATGAAAGACATCTCTATGTCACAGAATGATTAGATCCCTTGTCCAACTGAACACTGTGCTACACACTCTTCAGTCTGTCTTTCACCGCCTGAGTAATTTGGATGTACAAAATCTCACTTCACCCATTTCACCTCCCTCACTATTTCGGAATTCCAGCTGTGCTATGATTTTCTTAACTCCATTCCTGCCTGCAGCACAACATTTCTAAATCTATCATGAGCAGTGTGTCCCTGGCCAGCTTCTGGGTACTCAATTTTGTCTTTTAAACTCAGATAGGAGGTCACGGTTTATCTCTGCTGGCCTTCTGCTATGCTCGCTTTGCTTTCTGCATGTCCTAATGGATGCTCTTCTGCATAGAAGAAGGTTCCCTTGGAAATCAAGTAGCTTTGCTGGGCCTCTCTACTTTCCAAGGTTGTTGGCAATGGGATCCTGCTAAGCAGATCCCCAGACAGTTGAAAATCAGTTCTTGTGAAATACAGGGGTTTAATTCCATTAGTTATAATTCTACTGTTTTTCTTGCTAATTTTCTTCAAGAATTTAAACTTCATCGTTTCACAGTCATTGCAGCCCAGGCTGCCCTTGGCCTTCATGTCCTTGACCAGTTCTGTCCTGTGATGAACAGGTCCAGCAGAGTATCTACCTAGTCAGTTTGTCAGTCACCTGCAGCAAGAAAAGGTCATCAGCAGGCTGCAAAAAGCTTTCTGCGTTGTTCACACCCAAGCTTATTTCCTTCTCAGTGGTTATCGTGTTGGTTGAAGTTCCCCATGAACAGCAGTCATGATCATGAGGTTTCTTTCTTCTGTGTAAAGAAGCCTTTCTCTGATTTTTCTTGATCATGTGGTTTATAGCAGGCACCTACAGCAACGTCCCCCCTGTTAAGTCTGATTTAAGGCAACTCTCAGCTTATTTCAGCTACTCCTCAACACAGCCCAACTGTTCCTCCTCATCTTTTCAGGAATATAATTATTTTACACTATGCAGATGTATAATTACATTAAGACAGTAAGAAGTTTGGAGAAAAAAAAATTAAAAAGATAAAACCAATTTGAGCTCATTCATTTACATGCAATAATCCTCAAATTTATTAAACCTAATTCCACATTTGTTCTAATCTGGGAAAAAGTACAAATTACTTAGTATTTTTTATGTGAACACAGCAGATTATTCCTTTCATAAGTAACTTCAGTTTTCTAGTCTTTTCTGGATCAGAGTGTAAGAGCATAAAATTGTAATTGAACAATGTCAAATCAGGTAAACAACGTTTTAATCTCAGTATAAACCAATAAGGCAGTGATGTCATTCTTGTACAGTAAGGAAACCAGTGAGAGATCTTGGTAACAATTGTGATTTATTAAGCATCCTGCAGTCACCTGTGCAGTTTTAAGCAGAGCCAAAAATAGGCTATAAAGCAACAGAAGATAGAACAGGTGTAGACAAGCATAATCCAGTGGATTTTTTCAGTGAAATTCATTGAGCAGAAACATACCTTTCGGTGTAAATCACATGCTGTATTAAATTCTTGTCAATTCTTCTATTTCTCTTTGTTTGAGTTATTAGCGTGCAGTATTGATGTGCTCATCCACACACTGAAGTTTATGGATCCCCTTGAGTTCTCTATGCTAATAGGCACCTACAGGTTTAGGTGGAATGAATGCTCATGAAGAGCTGGGTGTAATTTGTCTCATAATCTTGATTTTAAAAATCCACATAAGAGCTGTACTTTCCTAATAGCAGGATCTGGAAATTTTGTTTCTTTTATCACTTTATGAATATTAGATATTTTGTCCCTCTAGTTTCTTCAGCTGTGTATTCATGATGCTTTAATAAGCACTTCTTTTCATTGACTAAATAATTAAAATATTCCACTAAGTATAGGTAAAAAAAGATAAACTAGGATCACAAGAGAACTACGTAATTTTCAATTTTGGATACACAGGAAACTTAGGAAAAATAATAAATTTTATATTTTTATTATTTAATCCCATCAATGTATCAGGACAAATATGAACCCATTGAGATGTAAAAGAAGCCATTTTATTCATAGGAACAGTGAAAAAGGTATGACAATTATTCACGTTTCTTTTTGGAGTACATCGCTCTTTTTTTTCACCACATGTATTAGTCAGCTGAAGAAATTTGTCAATTAGTCAAAAGAAACTAAACTGGTGAACCAGTGCCTGAAACCAAATATCCGGGAAAAAAATATCTTCCCAACTAAAAGGTAAATCGGACACCTTCATTTGGCCAGAGTGCCACTGCCCAAATTCTTGTCTCTGCATAGGACAAAAAGTGAAAAGAGTGCAATCATGAAAGGCTATGTCTGCTTTTCCAAGTTAAATGCGGAGCAGACTGCAGTATAAATCTTGTTTAGGGAGGAAAAAGGCCTTATTAGGCAGTTTAGGAGCCTAATTACACATTAAGTCTAACACAGAACAGAGCACAATTTAAAAAAACACCACCTTGCCGCAGCAGTGGAGTTTAATAATACCTTTACTCTTGCTTTCTTACAGATTATTAAATTGTTTTCTATTGATAATAGAGGCTCTGTTGGTACTGGTAGAGGAAATTTGCTGTTCTGGATTGATACAGTTAATTCAGCATTCTTTTTTGTTCCTGTGATTTTTTTCAAAGGAGTATAAACAGCATATATGTGATGTTTATAGTATTACATTTTGTAATTTCTTGGTGAGAACTGAAACATAGATAAAAGCAAGCCAGAGGTGCAACCTAGCAAAACTAATGTGCTCTGAGGAAAAGCCAGGGAATACTTTGTACATGTTTTAGGAATCTCTGAAGTGCTATATTTGTAAGAAAAACTGATGAAAATCAAAATTAATATGTTTTACTATGACGCTGTTGTGATTAATGTAAGATTAATATTTCAATGTTGAGGGAAAAGTCATAAGGATCAAAAGTTAAAATATTTCTTTTCATGGGGAAATAGAGGGAAATAAAGAACAATAAAGAAAATGCAAGCCTAACCAACTTAGCAGACACTTATCTGTATGTTTCTTTCAAACACAGTAGAATTTGTTAATAAAATCTGCTTTGATCCTAATTTGTTACTCATACAAAAAGATAGAAAACTTCTAAAATTTTGGATTAACAGTGTGAATAGAAAAACATTTCAAGCATAACAATTTGCAAAGAACAATCCCATAGAACACAGGAGTTTATTGCTTCCAGGGAAAGGTGTTTCGATTTCTAAACTATTGCAATTTCAAATTCAGTTTCTTGTGTGTTTAAGATAATAATAAAAAAAGTTTTATCTTCTGCCACTTTTGAAAGTAATGCCAGGACTTCAGATATTGTCAAAATGACAAGTTGTTACTAGCTGCCAGAACAATAAATCATTTAAATATCTGGAGCTTGATCAAAAAATGTAGTGGTATTAGCTGTATGTTTTCAGTAGGAAACTTAGGATAACAGTATGTCTCTAATTCTTGCCATTTACTCAATCTTCAGGGAATGATCCTTGATGCTTGGTTCAAGTCAGTGTAGCCTGTTTGAAAAACAAAAAAAAAATTAAAACTTTTGGAAGAAGGTTAGCTTTAGGTTCTATTCCAGTTTAGGCATGAGATATTGACTGGCTTCTTAAACCACCCCAAGCATTTATAAGCAAACTAAGAAGTGGAACTTAATGCAAATGAGTAGGGAAGTAATAACTAAAAGACAATTTAAATTTTGCATATGTGTGTATAATGTATACACATCATTTCATATAAACTGTGCTATAGAAATCAAAGAAATTTTTGGTTTGAATATGATGATATAAGTGGCAGAAGAGTTTCCTTTTGAGTTCTAAATGTAGCATTTTTTTCTAAACTAGAATACTGATGAGCTTGGTGGTCTAGGACAATGTGTAGAAAGGACCTTAGTGCTAGCAGTGCCTCATGAGGATGACTACAGCTGTGGCACAGTGTCTTTTGTGTGGACTGCAGCTCTAGACACAACTGTCTTAATCAGAGGCTACTTTTGCACACTTGTGAAAACCAAACTGAGAAGGTGCAGAATTAAACAGTGTTTTCTGAAAATATTTTGAGCAACTGATGTGGCTTGAAAATATAACCTGCAGGTTGCAGTTAGGGCTAGTATCCCAGAATGACTTGATATAATGCATGGGCTCAAAAGTAACTATTCTTTCTTCTGGAAAGGCCATTAACAAGAGTTAAGTGATTGATATGCTTTCCAAAAATACCAGAATATTTTAATTTTTTATATAAATTACTTAGTAAAGGGAAACTATTGCTCCTTTCCCAGAGAGTGTTTGAAAAACTTGATGGAGAAGATAAAAACACTATTTTGTGTCTGTAATTATTGCTTGTGGTGACTGGCTGCTTCTTTGGGGATTTTTTGGGGTTTGTTTTTGTTTGGGTTTTTTTGGGTTTTTGGGAGGTGGGGTGTTTTTTGTTTGGTTCGGTTGTTTTTTGTTTGTGTTTTGTTGTTGGTTTTTTGTTAGTTGTTGTTGTAGTTGTTGTTTTTTGGTTTTGAGGTTGTGGGTTTTGTGAGATTTTTTGTTTAATGCTAAACGTTTAGAAAATCCTTTATTCATAACACAATTAATTCCCACAGCTATTTCTTTTACCTTTCACAGTTCAGCAGCAAACACAATTTTCTCTGCTTTTCTCTATCACCAAATGTGCATAGGCCATATCTATAAAGTACCATTGTTTTAACATTCTTCCTTAAGTTTATCAGCTTCATTTTTTCCTTATATTCAAAGGATAAATCAGCTATAGTAAGACTGCTCTCAAAAGAAATTTGGCACATGGCAACAGAGAATTTCGTTGAGTAGTTTTAAAAGAAACTACAGGGGAGTATGAGCGAGTTCAAAGTTAAGACACAAGGCAAACCGGATCAAATAAACAAATGAACAAATGATAAGAAGGAAATTTATTTTCCAGGTTTTGTAGATTTATTAATTTCTCTTTTTTTTTACAAAAATCATCGGAGAAGGAATTACTTTTCTTGCTGGAAACCATGTAATTGAAATAGACGTGTAAAAACAAACTGTCAACACCTAGCAAGTTTTCCTCAAACAAGGGTGTAGAAGCTGGCTGAAGTGCTGTGGCTATTCAGTCTCCTTTATTTCACCCAATTTCCTGACAGAAAATTCAGTGGTTCACAGCAGGTAAGTCTGTTTCTGCTTGGAACAACTGAAATATGTGGCCAGTCTAACTACCCTCGTTACCCCAAAAGGAACCTATCTCCAAACCTTGGAAAATTCAGTATCACAAAAATTTAGAATAAAATTACCGAGTTGCAACAATAGCCTCGTAATATTGGGAAGACAAAATGAAAGCATTAGATGTGAAAATTACTGTGGAGAATGTTTATTAATTGAGTGTGCCAATAGATCATTTTATTAAGCCAACAAAATTAGTGCAAGAGGCTTGCAATGCATCGTGGAGAAGGGCAATAGTAACCAGTGTAAGTGCAATGCCTGCAACTGATCCATTTTCCAGGGACTGCCTTATTAGCAGTCGGGTGCTGGAGCTGAGACTTCCAGACGGTTGTTGCAGAAGCTGAAATTAGTTCACTAATCCCCATCATCACATTCCTCTGCTCTCCCTTTTACTGGTGTTTTCATTAAAGATGCAGGTATATAACCTGGCAGTATATTCCGGATTCATGTGAGGGAATAAAGAGCTCAGTGTTTGATAGCTCAGTGGTGAGGTTTGGGGTCAGGAGGTTTAGAGGCAAGGAAACAATCCGTTGCAGGTTGCTTTTCAGTCACCATTTTATAAAAAGATTAAACAAGGATACACTTCACTAATGCTAGTGCAAAGAGATTGTTTCTGATTTAAGTCAGAGTTAGCCTTCCTACTTCCACATTCCGGATAGTGGCAATGTGCTCACTTTTTAATTTTGTTTGGATCGAGGGCTTTCCACCAGCCAACCCTCTTCCTGCTCCTTCGTGTTATAGTAGAATCCATGACTGGGCTTTTGTTTCCAGGTGGTGATCAGGATCGCCCCCTTGACAGTACACTAAATGTCTAAAAGGGGTTCAGAAGAAATATTCAGTACTGCCATTGGAAACAGTAAATGCAGGATAAGGTACCATTTGGATCATCTAGTTGTGACTACAAGCTCATCTTTAGGGTATACATTTGGGCTTGAATTCACTGATTACTTTTTTCTGCTTTGTACATTATTTTAGTGCCTATGACTATGTATATTGCATTTTAATGTGCCTATATTACAGTTGCAAATATCATGCAAATTTATATCCAGCTAACCTCTCTGTGGTGACCATCTCCAGTTCCTTTTTAAGCTGCATGTTGTGTTTATGCCACCTGTTCCCCGCAAATATCTTCGGTTGCCTTCTTAGTTCAAGGGAGAATTGTTTATTGCTGCTTTATACCACCACAGCATATCTAATGCTTTCTACAAAACACACCAGTTCACACAGCTCTGTCACACAGAGGGATCAATTCATCATCTAGGATGTGCCCACTCTTGCCTCTCACTGATCTGTACAGGAAGGGAAATAGGACTACAGGTGATTTCCAGCTTGGTTTAAGGCAATCATGTTTGGTCAGCAAGAAGATGCCTGTTACTGCGAGCTTTTGTTGCACAGCTAGGGAGGATACCCATTTTCCTATCTGAGGAGCACTGAACAATCATAATACTGCTTATACACCACCTTTGAGAACAAAACAATTGCTAAAATAAATGCACGATCATCACATGTGTTTTCTATCTAATTATGCCAAGAAACACTCTAAAAATAAAATCATTTTTATTCATTTTTTCTGGTCATATGCCTGAATTCATAGTTGTAACTATAGCCAATAACATGAAAAAAATCATTGCAGAAGACAATAGATGTAGCAACATTTTAAATTACATAGCATTAGAAATAAAATGCTGATGCACTCTCTCTCAGCAGAATCAAAACCTCACTGTGCATTAATGGATGATGACATCAGAGTGTTACAGGGAATGTATAAGCAAAAGATAGGCTTCATGACTCCCTGAAACGCACTTTGATGTCATGTCAGAGTTAAAAAGCTGACTGAAGAAAGCTTTTAAGATGAGTTATGCATATTTTCAGAGAACAGCTGTGGACCTTTGCTGCCATAATGCCTAGGGTAGGTGAGGTTTTCTATAGGGAAGCACTAGTGCCATGCATGGTGTGGCATAGCAGAGTCTGCCTTTTCTAGGGACTGAGATTCAAGTAATGTTTAATGGGCAGATACGGTGGTTTGCTTCTCAGGATTCTTGTTTTCCATCTCTTCTCAGGACTCAAATTGTTCATGATTCACAACTGAAGTGACCAGAAGCGACTGCTGATATAAGATGTTTTGAGGTTTTTTTTCAGTGAGAGTTTAGGCCATTGGATAACCTAACATAATTCTACAACTAGAAAGTATGAAATAATTCTAGTCCATTTAAAAAATAACTGCTTATGAAGGCTTCTGTTAGTTGTTACCATCAGTGAGTATTGTAATGGCTTGCCATGAGAGTCATTCAGGTGAAAATGATTTATACTGTTCCACATTCCTCATTTATTAAAACAATCATAATACATTACAGTATATTGCTCCTGTTTCGATTTGTTTTCTTGTAGGTAGAGACACAGCCAAAAGAAAACCTTTCTCATTTTATACTTACTTTTTAAAGTGTTTTGGTGTGAGCTGAAGGTATATAAGAAGGGATTTACCATGAACAGTTATGAAAGAAACAGAAATCTCTACTTAGAATGGTCTAAAAAAGGGCAAAGAGACTGTGAGAACAGTAAAAATATGTTCCATCCCTCATGATGCTCCTTGAGTCCCCATCAGTTTTACCATATATTTTTGTTGTCCTATGCCAGAACCCCATTACATAAGGCCTGTACCATGACTTGAGTATACACCCCTCTCTCTGTACCTATCTGTTCCAAAGACCTTAAACCAGGATCCCGACCAGCTGTAGAAGACTGCAAAAGAAGCGCTCTAATCTGTGAATCCTGAGCCAGGAAAGAAGGCTAAATCCTGAAAATACTTGACTTAAGACCCAACATAAATAAGTTAGCTTCGGATACAGGATAGAGGGGTGTTTAGTAATAATCAGTTCAGATATACTTAGTCTTCTCATTAATTCTACAGGAAAAGTCTGAAGGAACTTCCTTTCTGAACAGGAAAACTGATACCGGATGTTTTGTCTTCCGAGAGCAGCTGCTACCACTGCTGTTGACTGCTATCCTTGACACTTCTGTGTCAATACTCCAGAACCGGCCCCAGTGCCACAGGAAAAAGACTTACTCTCCTGAGGAAATTATGCAATACACAATGAGACTACTCATTGTACAGACCACATTTTTTAACTGGGTTATTTTAACTATGGTAAAGCTGTGAATGTATTTGAAGGATAAAACAACCCACATCAGTTTGCCAAGGAATAAAAACTTAGTGATGAAGAGCAGAAACGAAGGGGAATTAAGTAAGAGAAGTAATATGCACAGACATACTACTGGAAAAAGCTAACAGTATAATAAACTGGAAAGCCAAGATACTACCTAATTATGGACAGAGGTCCTACAAGAGGATGAGCAGTTAAGGGCACAGGTATTATCTGGATTGAATGATTAGTTGTAAACCCAGTTTACAAACCCAGTTTGTTGGGCTGTGTGACAAGATGAGGATAAGATTAACATTAATAATTTGACATTTGTGATACATTGGTGCTTGATCAGGAGGCATTTCCCAAAAGGGATGTAAAATTGGTTGAGTCTGGGTTTTGGTACCATATTTTAATTAATTCCCATGCTTCAGGGCCTTTGCTCCTCACCTGTTGACACCAGAACATTCTGTTTCTGTGACTTAATCTTTTTCCTGAGCTTTTTCATTTGGCTGGTTGGTTTGGTTTGATATTATTTTCCTCTTATTTTTCTCTGCTTGAAGCCCTGGAGATTATTGACAGATGAAAATGGGATGTGTGGTGCTTCTAGTGTTGTTGCAATGCCTGTCAAGTGCTCAGCTATCTTCTGTGCTCAGGAAAGGAGAGCTAACAGTGGATGGGATGAACAGAAACTGGGAATGCTGAAATTGTTTGCCTTTTCCTGCAACATATCATCTTTTCTTTCCATCACGAAGAAATACTAGCTAAAGACATTCCTTTAGGACTTCAGCCCTTAAATGGACATACCTGAACTTTTCTTCTTTCACCCTATGGCCTACAACTTTTTCTGTCACTATCAATGTTTGATGAGACTTCAGCATGATCACAGGACATGCTCTGTGCACTGTTCCAGGTTAAAGGCCACTGCACTGATACTCGCAATTGCAGACACCTAAAACCTTTCCTGAAGACCCTCCTGATTCTTTTTTCTGCTCAGATACATGTTGACCTAGGGGTTTTTTTGGGTCATAGATGCTGTGACTGTGCAAATAGGGGGTGCTAGACCTTTTATAGCCCTGTGGGAAGACATAGAGTGTTCCTTGAGAGATTTTCAAGGAGTTCTTGATTTAAACAGTCCACAGTGCAATACTCTGGGATTGAATTTATCACCACCAAGCAGTTTGAGTTCTTAGTGATGAGCTGAAATTGAATCATTATCTCAAATCATTTCTGTGGTGTGTGAGATATGGCAATTTGATTGTATTGAGTGGTTCACACAGGAATTAAATTCCAGAATAAAGTTGCTGGCTTAAACCAGAAATCTTTTATTTATTTGCTAGGTCACTACTACTATATGTGCTACTGTTATGCAAGAAGATTTATCCAATGAAAATTCCTCAGACTGAAAACTGCATTTTCTGCCTAATGGGTTCTAAATTATACATAAACTCTGCAATTTTCTGATGTGATGCAAATTCTTCTGTCACAATGTCTTGTAATATGAAGGCTGTTTCCATTAAAGTGACAATTCTGTGCAGATGGACTTCAATACCTTCAGTTTCAAAAACATCCACTTGTAGTGCTATCACATACTAGCTAAGATTTTTAAAATATTTCTGCTTCTCTTTATCTTGACTAACAGCGATACACACTGTTAGAAAAGAGTGGACTCTTCTATTAAAAACAGCATTTGACTCTGGGTTTTATATAAAGAAACGAAACACCAAATATATGAAGATCTTACCATTTAATTTCATGAATTTATGCATTGCCTGGTTTTTGTTGTTATTTTATAACTCAGTAATTTGTTTACATAACTGTGCCAGCATGTGGCACCATGGGCAGGTATCTCCCTCTTCCACATTGCTACAAATGCAGAACTACTGCTGGCAGCTATTGGCATTATCCCCCATTAAAGGATAAGGGAGATGGGCATTTCAGCTCAGATTGCAATTAAGTCTTGAAAAACCAAACAACAACAACAAGAAGAAACCCCTACCCTGTTAAAGTTTAGAGAGATTGTCTCTGCAAATTATGTCTTTTTTTTTTTTCCAGAGGTAATTATGACAGGCTCAGTAATCTGCTCTGTTGGCAGATCAGTGAACAGGTTCCACTGCGACAAATGATAATTTGGGGACTGGTTTTTTATTAGTAAAGGTTTACATGGAAAAAGATACCTGGCCATGGAGGAGTGTATATTACTTCTGTGAGCACCAGTCTCAGAAATAATAGCTTTGTTTAGGAAAAAAAAAAAAAAAAAGAAAAAAAAAAATTAAGGGTTTTGATTTGGCCTCAGAATTGTATGTCTGTAATCCTGTCATGGCAAGGAGCACCCACATACTGTGTTATGGTGACATCCATAAGCAACATCAAATAGTTTTTCTCTTTCTTTCCCTACTGTACACTCTGTAAATAAATTGGAACTTGGCAAACAAACAGTTTTCCCAGGGACTTCTTAGATACTCTTTTATTTGTGCTATACTATTCTCAAATGCACAGCTAAATGGAATTGTCATGAAGCTGATACCACTCCTGGTATTCAATTCAAGAAGTAATTCAGTATAGTAACAGCAAAAAGTGTGATCTTGAGGGTGCCTTGCTCTCTTTGTGTAGGATAGAACTGGTTGTGGATGTCTGCTGTGAGAATCAGCTGTGCAAAGACTTAGGGAGGCAGCAATCTATTCTCTTTTTGCACGTCACTCAAAAAAGTACTCCTGAAGGGCTAAGAGAAAATGTAGTTAAAAGCCACTTTTTCCCCCCCAGCTGTAGACTGTGTTTTGGAAACTGGTGCCAATTTCAGCATACTTTTTTCTCTGTGCTGATTCAGAGCACTGTGTACTGTTTTACCTATCTCTGTGCAAGTTGAATTCACAAGAACCTGGTGAATTTTTAAAAGCATCTTGGCACTGAAACCCCTGTGGATATGTGTTCTTTGGCAGATATCGGTCTTTAAATCGTATTTTATCAAGCAAGCAAGTATGATTTTAGAATGGCATTCTATTATGCTATTATTTTAATGAAATCAGAACTATATGCAGCAGTTCAAAGCTGGAGGGAAGTGAAGAAAATGGAGTACGCAGTATAAACTTCTACAACACGTTATTAATGTGGCATTTTTTGAGATAATATGGTTCATTTCACATTACAGCCTTATCAGGTTTTTGTTGTTATTTTTTATTTCTATTTTTATCTTCCTTTGATGCTGATTTGATGCTGACGCTTCACTTTTATGTGCTTACCCATCTATACTTGTTTGTATTTACAGCAATTCTTCACTACTTTTATTCTTAGGCATTTGCATCTGTTATTAATAGCAGATGGGATAGAGAGGAACATAATTGTGTGATTCAGCAGCAGTCATGTCTGTTTAATCAGTGGCGTCTGACACAGCATGCATTTGCTGCATGATTGCACTGTCATGTTTGACACAAATGATGGATCACTGCTTCAGATAAGTTTTCAGTACTCGTTCATTGTAAACACTTCTAGATTGTACTTTTCGTACATCCACTCATCAAAAATTTCTGACCATAATTACAATTCAGCCAGTGCCATCTTTGTTCTAAAACAGTCTAAGTATTGATTGCTTTGTAGTCCATTCCTCCTAGGGTGGCTGATGTATCAGTCTTAGTTTGTAATGACAATCTCTCATGAATCCACGGTTGTAAACTCTCACTTAAAAGAATTTGAAACCTAAAGAAGGCATTGTTGCTGACTGATATATTTCTATGATATTTTCCCTTATAGTAGATATGCTCATTTTATGATCAATGATTACTAAAAATTGCTTTATTTTAATAAAAATAATGTATTTTTAAATAATGTATTTTCTGTTCTCATGGATTTGTCAGATGCACCAGATTGTATTTATCTGCGATGTTTGTTTGAATTTCAGAAAAGTTTATCACTCTTCCTTAATATTTGTCCTCTTCACTGAAATATAAAATATTTCAAAGCACAGTTTGATTTCTGCCTTTTCAAGTGTAATTAAATATAGCAAAAAGAAGTCTCATGAACTTTGAAGGCTATGTCTATACCACGAAAAAACCAGGCAGGAATGTATCTTAGGGCCCCGAGGACACGTGGTGTGACGTGGCTGCCACGATGTACAGCTGGACAGTGATCCCCAGCGGGGGGGATTTGCACACGAGCACCTGCTGGGGAGATTCTTTCACCATCCACTCAGCCATGTCCAGGAAGGTGCATCGATGCTAACCGGTTAAAACTAACGGGTGCTGCCAGGGCAGTGGAGCTTGGTCACATAAGATCTTAATTGACTGCATTGGTCCCTGGCATAGTTCTGCCATAGCACTCTCCCTGACAATGCCAAAGCACATTCTGGAAAATCCCCCACCCTGGGACCTGCTCTTGTCCCGGAGCCAAGGGAAATGTGCAGCCTTGTTATGTATGGACTGCAGAGAGCAGACTCCAGGGCCGGGTTGCTTCAGTTCCTGGGGCAATACCAGGGCCCAAACCCCAGCAAAGAACATGCAAACAGCTCAGCAGTACAGGTGTGTCTGTTAGTGCCTGAGCCAGTGCAATGCACAAAAACTGCACAAGCAATTAACAGAGATTCCTGCTGTGTATGGTTGTAAAGGAAATCCAATGGAAAATTAATGTGCTGTTGTAAGATGCTGCAAAGATGATTAATTTAGTTCTTTTAGAGGTAAACCCAAGAAACTCAGATACAGTCTCTTAAGACCTGCATATACTTGAAGTTTTAATTATTTCAACGCTGTTCATTTGAAGTCTTATCTTAAGAATATTATTTATAGTGGGGAAATGTATGATGGAACGGTTGGTTAGAACATGGTGCTAATAACACCAAGGTTGTAGGTTCAATCCCTGTGTGGGCCATTTACTTAAGAGTTGGACTTGATCCTTTTGGGTTCCTTCCAACTCCAGATATTCTTTGAATCTGTGAATCATGTCAGATATGCTGGACAGAATCTGGAGACCGGAGCACCTCAGTTTTCCTTAAGAGTGGTGACTGAAAAACGATATTTAGCTTCTTAACTCAGAAATTCTGTTTATTACAAGGAAATTAAAATATAATAACCAGACATGTGGGGTGAAGCAAATGGAAATGAAAAAGGTGAAATCAACTTCTCTCACTCTCTTTCCCTCTTTTCTCAGGAGTTTCTCAGTTCCCACTTGTTCTGCAGATAACATCTGCTTGTTACCTCCCAAACTTTTTCTGCTCCCTAGAACCTGCTTCCAGTTGAGCCTGGTATTTTCCTGAGAACACTTCAGAAATTTCCTTGTACAGCAGCCTACTGAATAGCCACAGACTTCTGAAACTATGATCAAACAAATGAAACTTATTGTCTGTCACAAATCACCAGGGAATAATGAGTTGACTTTGCAGAGGAGCACATACATTGTTAAACTAAATGTCCCAGAGTTTTGCCATACATCAAAATATTAATGATAGATGTGCATGAGCAGAAATAGCTGCTTCTCCAAAACTGTGAAGCCCTGCCTTCCCTCCCCCTAAGGCCCTGTTCCTCCTCAGACACAGGTGCGTCAGCAGGTAGGAAAGCATTTTAAATCTGCATAAGGAAAGATGTGATAAATAGGAAGGAAGGAAGTCTAAAGTAAAATTTCATACATGGGGATTTGGATCAGGTGATAAGGACAAACCCGAGCACTTTCCCTTCTTTTGTTTATTGAAGGTGAACTGGTGGTCTTGAAAGGAACCAAGGAAGAATTAGTGATGGTGTTGGGCTGATTCTGTTGAGACTTTTAGGCTTTGATAGCAAAAAAAGATTAAAAGTGACAGTGGAGTTATTGTGCCATAATTGATCATGATATATGCAATAGGTACTGACAGAGGCCTTTTGAAAACAGTTTATTATTTTAATAATACTTCTCTTACTGCAGTTTGTGCATTTTTTAAGTGCATGATTTATTGAAGTCTCCATTAGAGCTGAAGAGCTTTGTGCAGCTAATGGAAGCAATAGTCAGATATTTCAATAACTAGCTTCAGGCAAGCAAAATGCGTGATTCCTGGAAATTCTTTTTTATGAAGGGACATTTTGCACTGCACTGCTTTACTACTCTTGGCTCATGTGTTTTATATCACTTTGCCCTGAGTGAATGTATTGTTAATTTAACTATAGCAGGTGCACTGATGTCATTGCACCTCATGGCAGGACATGACATACCCCAAGGGTGAGGAAAGGTTAGAATTGATTGAGCTCCCTTGAACTTTGTGCAAAATAAAGGAATTCTGCAGCTATACAAATCTTAGAGCTACTCCAAGCCATAGAAATTACTAATAGAACATAGCAAATAATTATTAGCAAAGTTTGCTGTGTGTTTTTCCCTACCTTTGGCTATGATTAAGCATAGTAATAAGAGAAACTTCAAAAAGGAAAATAATTTATGAGCTAGTTAGTTTTTTATTTTAAGTATGTGGGGCAGGATAAAGTATGTATAGTAGGATGACTGTCCAGAGACTGTGTTTGTAGAAGAGATAGTTACTGGCTTAAGATGGACACCTAGGGCTTATCTCAGTACCAGTGAATTAAATGGTGCAGAGACCTCGGTACTGAGTCTTGATTGTACAGTTAGAGGGATACAGTGGTCCCATGTGTGATTTCTGTCTCCAGTCAAATAATTCCTGGCACAGTTAGAAAGAGCACTTCAGAGGCAATTTGGAGGTTATCATCTTCTTTTGTATTGTGCTACTTAGCTTAAGGGCCATAAAAAAATTAGCTCTGGCATGATTACTTTACTTGTATATAAAGCCCTCGTAGTATTGAAAAGCACTTAGCTAATTATTAATATTCTCCCATGCTTTCTGATTAGTGTTATAATAAAACTATCAGAGAATGAAGAATTAAAATAATGTCTAAACTATATGAAGGACCTAATAAATCTGAAAGAAAGGTCTTGGGTGAGCAGCCGTTGGAAGTGTAACATACAATGTCTAAGAAATGGATGTTGCTCTCTCTAACAACTTATGGGTTAAAGTGTTTTCAGAGCTTCACAAAAGAAACTCATGCTCTAGCTCTTGCTTTCTAGGTCTTACATTTATAAATAGATATTAAAACTTATGTCCAGTATGTCAGGGCATGTGGAAGATGAATATCTGCTTAACTGAGTTTATATGATCAAGGATTGTTTTGATGCTGAAGGGGAACTGGTAAACAGGAGCACAGAGCCTGCACCTGAGGAGACATGAGAAGCAGTGCCAAAGACCAAAAGTCTTGAGCTACTAATTGAAGTGCCATCAAAAAAATATGCAGACAGAGCTCTGGAGAGGGCCACCTGGATTTTGTGATTGATAAGAAGTGGAAAACAAGGAATGTGAGGTTTTGGAATATACACAGGAGACTCAAGTGACTGTGTAATGTTTACAAGGGATGTTTAGGGGAAGGGAATCGGGGAGATGCAAAGCTGGGGCAGGTGGAGGGGGGTATGAAAGAGCTCATCTTATGTAAAATAGGGCTGGACGGTGCACTTGTGTGACTGAACCCTCTGCCAAATCACCACAGGCTGTCCTGCCTTATTTAAAGACCCATAACTCTCTCTCTGCATGATCTCATTCTCCAACCTGTGTGTGTGATTACCAGCTGCTGGGTGGACTGTCATGAGTGCAGTGGATGCCAGCTATCAGAGTCAGACTGGGGTGTAGGTGCCCTGTACTACAGTGGGAGCAACTAGGGGGCTGGGGGTCTTCCGGCTGCTGTGGGGGAGGAGAAGTGTGTGTCCTGAAAATCAGCTACTAGAGGGACTAGAACAGCCAAGGGGCTCAGCACTGATGGCTTGAGTGGGACCATGGGTCACAGCCTGGGTACCTGGTGCTGCACTGCAGGGACAGTGAGTGTCTGTATTGCCCCCAAAACAGGTGGTCATGGATATTTGCCAGAAAACTCCAAGCTGAACTCACCAGCAACTAGGAGGAGGCCCCAGATTTGGGAAGGGATGTCAGGTGGATGGAAGGTCTGTGCAGATATTTGAGGGTAGCTCAAATAGCTCACAGTTGTGTATCTGTTAACAGCGACCACAGGGATGGCCAGCTGGTGAGCTGGGGACCCGAGGGGTGGGAGAGTGTCATGCGTACACCCACATGAGTGACTTCCTGTGTCTGCCAGCCCAAGAGGAGGAGGGGATGGGGCTGTCTGTGTTTCTGTGAGTCCTGGTAGCATTAGGCTGGACTGTGGGTGCCTTCTCTGTTTCAGGCCCTGGTTGTGGGTTTTTTTGCTTATGCCTGGGGAATATGCGCTTGGCTTTGCTGCTGGTTGAGCCTGCAAATGGGAAAGCAGCAGCTGTGTCCGTTGGTCCAGTCAAGAGGAACCCCCAGGTCATGGAGCTGTTGGAGGCAGAAGCAACTTACAGCATCCATTAACACCAAATGTTTCACGTACTACAAAAGAGGAAGGGAAAAAAATGTTCAGTTGTTCTAATTAAAACAGCTTTTTGAAAATGGGAAGGTTAGAAAGTATCTGTTTCTGTTCACTACTTTGATAAAAGCCATAGAGTTACCATGAGCCATCTGTTACCAGGAAATAGATTTCATTTTTTGCAGTGACTGAAGACCTTGATTGTTTGTAAAAATCATGAAATTAAGCTACAGTGAATTCTAAAAGGTCTGTTGTATTCTGAAGAGCACTCAGAAAGAGTGTAAGCTTTTACAAGCTTGGTTTTGTTTGTTTGTTTGTTTTAAAGGTCCAAACATAATTACTTTGGTGTTATTCTGTAATGAAATGAAATGAGCTAAATATTGAAAATGTTAACATTAAGATAATCTGTATCCTGGCCAAGATTGTGTCACAGCCTCCTGAAGAGCTGACACTTTGAGAAGCTGAACTTCTCGGTGTCAGTCATCTGTTCAGCAAAGAATGCCACTGCGTGACTGACGGTTCTCATAGCAGCACGGGATTGACCGTGCCGCTCTTTAAACATGTTGTGACAGAAACAATCTGAGCCAATCTGAGCCAGCTTCGGCGGGGTTAGCACGTTAAATTACCAATGTCAAGCCTCAACAGTGCCTGCTGAAGAAAGTATAATGCTCTTGTATGACCCTCATATTGAGGGAGAAAATAAAGAAAAATGTCTTTGCTCCTGCTATTCTCTTGGTGAGAAGCAATTAGAAATTTGTGAATATACAATCAAGAGAAGGATCTTTTTATCTCAGAAGCATAAATTGCAATATTAAAATATACTGATGCTTCCCTAAGTGAGCGAAACACTTAAATTTTATCAATATTAAGTGCTATTGATACAAAACTTCTTGAAGAGGAGCTGTGTGCCTATGCTCAGCTCCTCTTGCTATTAAAGAGATGTGCTGGCTCTGTGATTGGATTTGTAGAGGGGCAGTCTACTGGCAGTAAAGAACAGGCTACAGCAATGAAACTGAAGGTTAAACTGGTTTCAAGAGAGACTCAGGAGAGGCTCATACACATGAGACAAGAGCTGAGAATGCAGGTGGAAAATTAGTTAAACTTGTGAATTTCTCCAAATGTTACTGATATCTTACCTAAATCAGTTTCCTTAGGGGGAAAAAAAAAAAAAAAAAGGTGAGGAAATGGTGGAATGGACAGACCATAATCCCAAACAAATCAGAGAAAAATTCCTAAGGAGAGGAAGTGCAAAAGAGTTTGACTAATTTGCAATCCAAAGAGAGCCATGTGGTTTCAGGGCTCTGGGGGGTACGGTAGCCAAAGAAGGTGCCCTGAGATGAAAGTGCAGCATTTGTCTGTGGAGATGTTGTGAAGCTTCTGAAAACACTTGTCTGAGATGGGATTCCTTTTGATTAGAGCTAGAGGAGTCAAGAGTACAAATTAGGTTTTGGGTTGTGTTGTAGAAAAATGTTTGGATCCTAAACTCCAGACAGAGTATGAGACAAAGCGAACACTTCTGTATGAAAATTAAGCCATATGCTGTTGGGATACAGAGCAACAATAGCCCCCTGAGAAAGCACAGCATATATTTAACACTTTTAAAGAGGATTGAGACAAATGAGTTCAGCAGGGATGCAGAATCGTCTCCCAAATGATGAAATATTTCCTTTCTAAAATCTGATCAAGACTTGCTCTTTTATTTCAAACAGAAGTGACTTCACCTGTGTTGTTCTACTACCCTAAAGAATATAATATTTAGTGCAATTCACTCCTTGGTACGTGTGTCTCACCGCGTTTGGACTGTTCCTCTCAGTTAGCTGTTAGCCATCTCTGCTGTGTCTGAAGCTGAGTTGGTCCTGCCTTAAAAATTAATTTAAAACCAACCAAAAAAGTGTAGAGGAGACTGCAAAAGTGTAGAGGAGCCTCTGGTGCTGTCTCTTTTCTTCCTGTACTACTTCTGTATTCACTTCTGCCACATGACAGTGATTTGGCAGGAAGAGCTGCAATTATCTTTATCCTAATAAAGGCTAAATTACTAAGGCAGTAAAACTGAATTCACTCCAGGTGAAGAAGGGCTTGAAATTAGGGGACTTGACTTCCTGGAAGAGTCTTTCTTCAGATAAGTGAAATTCTGTAGTTTTGGAATTCCTTTTTCTTTTCAAGTCTTTTATGAAAAAAGTAAAGTAAAATACACATTTTGTTGGTAGCAGAGTTGCTCTATGGCATTGTTAGAGCATTCTTGTCAGCCCATCCAAAGGCATAAGTATAGAAACAGCTGGCTTCTTCATTAGGTGGGGCAAGCGAAGGAGAAAGATTACAGGCTGCTTACATGGGGCAATTGTGCAAGTATATGGATGTCTGACTTTAATAGCTTTAGTAGGACTTTAAAATCAATCGCAGAGGTAACTAGTGAATTTTATCTTTAGAAAAGAAGTTTTTTTCAAGCTATTTTTTCTTTTCCTGGTGGTTGGCACTGTCTTAATCCTGTTCCAAACAGCCAGGAAACTCCAGTGCTCAATCCAAGCAATGTTCTTTCTCATGACAGAGTCGAGTAGTAATAACACCTGTGTCTGATGTAAAACTGTGCCATCAAACGAGCAGTATTCCTTTGCAGAGCAGTCCTGGTTTTGTTAAAGGTTTGTGCTAAGAATTGTTGCAGGAGAACCTCCAGTCTATCTCTGCAGCTGTTTTCAGCTAGGTTCAGGGCAAACAATAGAAATAAGAGTCTGAACTTATCCTTCTCTGCTTGAGAACGTTATAAACTGCAGGAGAAGTTGCAGAGAAGAAAAGGGAGTTGTAGCTGCAAGCTGGTGCTTTTAAGAAAAGGATGCTTTCATTTCAAGCACAATTCGCATTGTACAAATAGCAGGGTTATACTTTGAACTTAAGAAACTGCATTGGTAAGGAAAGCAATTTTAAAATTTTGATTTAATGACTAAATAGTAAGTTTTACATTGCTTGCATGTACATAAAATTTACATTTGAACCTCTTATAATAGCAGAATTTTCAGTATTTCCCAGTGTAAATATAATGGGATGTAAAGCAAATTGTCATGTAGCAGATTTTTTAGAAATGAAAGCAAGTAGTTAAAATGAAGTACTTAATAAAATCAAGCCAAGGCAATGGTCATTCATTCTTTATGCATGTCTTGCTGCTAGTTTTGGGGGAATAAGGTGAATATATGGGTATAAAAGATTTTTCTCAAATCTTGTGTAAGATTTCAGCTGTGAAAGTCTCTTATTTATTAAAAATTCTTTAATTGTACCTACAACTATTGTTGCAACTAGCCCTCTAGTAACCCCAGAAGGATATAATTTAGCTAGACACCTTGTAAAATCTGAATGCCTTTTCCAAAAGCATATGTAATTACACATAGACTTCTCTTTTTGATCACAGCCTGTTCCTTCCATGTAATTACTTAGGGTCTAGCCTCAGTTTTGTTAATATTTCCTTAGTGAGAGAGATCCTTTAGTATTTGTCTGTTTGTTACTGGGTTTACTGCAATTGTTAGGAAGGTTTTAGGTGATTCTCTGAGGGATCAAAAGCAGGGTAATACCATGTGCTGATCAAAAATGGCACGACAAGAAATCTGTTTTCTTACATTGTGTCATGGGGAAATTTATTGACAAAAAAAAAAGAGTATCTCTGCTTGGGCCAGCTCCCATTTTCTGGTTGACAGAATGAGTCAGAGCTAACTTCATACACGACACCTTGCTGTGGCTTAGCCCCGGCAAGCAGCTGAGACCACACAGCTACTCACTCATTTGCTCACCCCAGTGGGGTGGGGAGAGAGTAGTAGTGAGAAAATTCATGGGTTGAGGGAATGACGGTTTAATAAGTAATGCAAAAGCTGCACACGCAAGCAAAGCAAAATAAGGAATTCATTCACCATTTCCCATGTTCGGGCTGCTGTTCAGCCATCTCCAGGAAAGCTGGGCTCATATGTGCCATGGTGACTTGGGAAGACAAAAGCCATCATTCTGAACATCCCTTGCCTCTTTCTTCCTCTCCCCTCTTTATATGATGAACATGATGCCATATGGTGTGGAATATCCCTGGGGTCAGTAGGGACAAGCTGTCCTGGCTGTGTCCCCTCCTGCAGCCTGCTTGCTGTAGTGTGAGGAGCAGAAAAGGCCTTTACTCTGTGCAAGCACTGCTCAGCAATAGCTAAAACATCCCTGAGTTATCAACACTGCTTCCAGCACAAATCCAAAACATACCAGCTACTAGGAAAAGAAATAGCTCTGTGCAAGTCAAAACCTCAAGCACACACCTCAAGTTCCCATTCATGTCAAAGATACCCTGTCCTCAGCAAAAAATGCTGCACAAACACATTTTTTTTTCTAATTGTGTCTTTAATTAACTTATTTTGAAATTATTGAAGGTATTATTTTGAAGTGAATGTATGTCTGTGGGGATGCTCCTGAGAGACTTTGTTTTTTCTACAGTAGGTTCTTATTTTACTTTAAATCTTACAGTACCTCAGCTTTTAAAATTGGAAATGTGTCTAGCTTTTTAACTCTAATTATAATCTGCTGAACAGTTAGATCAAATCCTGGCTAGATAATGTGGCTTGTGCTCTATCTGTATAATGTTGGCCTTGTTAAGATCCTTTCTTTTGCTAATTTATACCTCTGCATGCCTCAGAAGTTCCTTAATCATCTCTTTTAGATTGCAAGAACTACAGTAAAACTTTTTGTTTTTCATAGCTTAATTGGATGCTGTTAGTATGCAAAGGGGACTTCTCTGTAGATGGTAGCGATGTCAAGTAATGCTGTCGCAGAGAGAAATACCCTGAATGAAATCTTTCTCCCCATTGAAGGCAATGGGATATTTGCCTTTGTGGTATTATATAGCAACATATATTTATATATGTTTATATTGATATTATTATACAGCAAAATATTTAAGAAATTATAGCATAAATACTTGGAGGGAACAAGCAACCTTTAACACAAAATGATAAGTACAGGGGAGAGAGTCTTCACTGGGACTTATTTCCTGCTCCCAACCATCTCTTCTAAAGTTTTGATTTTCTATAGGTCTTTATTTTCATTCTGTCTGATCTTGATACCACTTAGTAAAGGAAAATAGCGTTCTAATAGAGTACAGAAATTGTATTATAAGATATAAAATAATTAAAGTATTGAATTTATTTATAATATAGAGTACTTACAGTAAAGAAATGTACAACGCAAGCTTACTCTGACATCCAAATAAATTTTTTATCAATTACTCTTTCTAGCATAGGGGTGTATGTTTTTTCTTTTCTATCAATTTGACTTGAATTTACGTACTCTAAAAATGTTTACTTAAAAAAAAAAAAAATTCATAGTTGTAATGGCATTAAAATTCTCTCTAAATAATAAAGACACCAAGAATCAGCAGCAGCCTGAAGAAATGTCCACCCTGAGGTGGATAAATTACCTCCTTTACAAATCCTCAGAGACATGGGAAATAAGGAATTTAATTATTTTCAGATGCATATCCCTTGAGTATTTTGTTGTATTTAGGATTGAGAAACATGGGAACCAATGCCTTGCACCTATTCCCTACATTTTAGGAGGAGTACAAAATGATTGCTGATTAATTTTATTTGTCCAGACTTTTTGTCAAGAAAGAAAATAGGCATAAATTATATCTATCAGGCTTCATTCAGTATCCATCTCTAAAATGATGCTATTCTGCTGTGTCAGAATTCCTACCTGGCTTTTTTTTACTTTAAACACCTTCAGCATCTTTCCTTGAGAATAACAATTAGCTTACAGTTCACTTACACTTATTGCTACTAGCTTCCACGAGAATTGCATTTCCATCCATAGATTTTTATTTTAAGTCCTTTGTTAGCAGTAATACACTGCAGGCTGTGTTGCAGTTCTTTCTACATTCCAGGAAAACCAATAGCCAGCTCCTTTTTAAAGCATTGGAAGGTTTTTGACTAGAAACTCAGCAGCTGTAGTCCGTATTCCCCATGAACTGCCGGGGTCATTGTTCAGAATGGCAGTTACAGGTGTTTAACTTTCAAGTGTGCATAAAAAAAACCAGATTCTTGAAAAAATTCTCAAATGAAAAGAGATGTCTATTTACTTGGGTAAGAATTTGGAATTATAAGAATTATCTGATCATTTTCTTCCAATCTTCCTCTACCTTTGATGCTTACATCTATCTGAGCTAAAACCTGTCCTTAAGTAAATGAGCATATTTGATGCACAGAATGTGAATTCCCTATGAAAGAAAAAATGCTGAAGCTTCCTCTTGCTCTTCTTGTTCTCCTGCCTTTTTTTTTTTTCATTTTTGAAGAAGTCAACACCTGGGAATAGGAAGGAGGAAATAAAATTACACCAAAAATTGAAAGGGAGAAATGGTATTTTATTGCTGAATTGAGCTTGGGGAAAATAATTTATCAATCCATTCCCATCCACTGCAGATGCAGCTGATGGAAAGATTTGATTAGAAGGTACATGTACCTTCACAAAGGAGAAAAACAGAAAAATTATTACACTAGCAGAACCGCAGCAAGAAAGAGTAGCTGCAGACTATAACTAAAATTGCAAGTACAAAATTAGATACACATTTTGACTAAAAGTACTGGAGTAAAATGGCAGTGCTTTATGCCTCTTAAAAGATGTCCCTCCATTTCTGGGAGTTGCGTTTTACTATATTAGTCACTGGGTTCAAATAGAGTAACTACATAACACTTGGTACTTTATTACAGGAAATTTTAAGGTCATCTAAGATGTTTGATCTAAAATATCTACAAGTCTCCTAATTTCCTATTGTAATCCTACTTTTTCTTATTTTTGAAGAGTTTAAAAATCCTGTAAGTGGTACGTAAATTGAACCTCTATTTTCCTGGTAAAAACTCCTGACAAGATCTACAAGTTCTTGAAAGAGCTAGAATTTTTCAGAACTAAAGTATTACAACTGAGAAAAAGTGGGGTTTTGGGGGTTTTTTGCTTGTTTTGGGGTGTTCCCTGTGTCTTATCGAATGTGTCAGTACCATTCCTCCCCTTGTGAATCTGGGCTCCAGTTTAAAAATATCACAAAGGAACATTAGAGTTCCTTCTGAGCTCATATGAAAACTTCATCAGTGGCTATGTATATGCATGAGTAATTACATGGACAGATGATGGCAGTTTATAGATACAAGACTACACTGGAATAACGTATAATGTTCACAATCGGCTACAACTCACTGAAATGCTAGAACTTAGTTTTCAGGTTTGTTATCTTGTCTTAATGTTGGCCACGATGCATATAATCTTGCACTGAGCCCCCTTCCTTTCTTTCTTTCACGTTGGGCTCAAGCAGATTGCCGTGTAATGTCGGGTCATCTCTCGCTGTTGTGATATCCTTTACTGGCGTTGAGTTTTCTTCCCTCTTGTTGATCATTTAAACACGATATTACTATTTTCAACCCAAACCCACTTTCCACACAAAAGACAAAGGTAAAGGAAAGGCAGAGAAAATCTAAGGTACCTCATAAGCAGTGTAGTGCTGTCTGGAGACATGAAACCAGGAGGCAAGCGGGATCGAATGACTGGCTGCCACTCGTTGCTCCGCATCCCTAGCACTCTAAACAGGGGGTTTGCTGACTCCACAGTGTTTTGCCTGGACCAGTGTCCTGATTTCAGCCAAGGACAGGGCTAAGTTTTTGCAGTAGCTGCAAGGGGGCAGAGCCTGGAGCCGTGTGGACATGGCCAAGACCCTAATTTTATTCGAAACCATCACGTGTCATTGCCAGGCGTGGGAGAAAGGGACACTCTCTCTCACTTCCGCAAATGGTGCTCCTTCTGATGGAATAAGGGTGCCAGATGGAGGAATGGTCAGGGTGGGGTGCCACTGGCTGCAAGTCTGGTCAGGTCAGGCTGGGTGAGTATTTTGTGTGTAAATCACACCTTTTTTGTACACTTTTGTTACTAGTATGGCTGCAGTTACTGTTCGTTTTCTTATCTCATTGCTGTTTCCAGTAAATTGTTTTCGTCTCAGCCTGTCATCTTTGCCTTTTGTGCCTCCAGTTCTCCTCTCCAGACACATTTTGGAGACTCAGTCAGGGATGGGGAGAAGAGGGGCACTAAATTGGGGAGTAGCATTTCTAAACCACGACAACTAGGCAGACAAATGGGGGGAAAATAGCTAATACTATGAAAGCTGTAACTCCCAGCTCTCAGACTTTATGAACATGTGGCTGGCTGTGGGTGAGACCTCTTGTGCCTTAGACCCTTATTCTACCCTAATTCTAATGAAATGCAGTGAATAATAAAAATGTTTCTGGGTTATTACATTTCAACACAAATCTTTAAAATGGACCTACAAAAACCCCTAGAGATTTGTGCTAAAGTTAAATAGTTATCTTCATGGGGACTGTCATGAGTCTTTTGAGTTTTTTTGCTTCACTTCTATTTTTTGTCAGTATGATTTCTTGTTTACTTAAAGGTATGAGGTCTTGGAAGAAATGAGTTATCAAAGTAACATTCTGCAATTAAAACCTGAAAATAGTGTTCAGTAGGACAGGATATTGTCCACATTTTCCATCCATGTAATATTGTCTCTGGCCTTGTACACGGCGAAAGCTCATATGTCTTTGTCTCCCAACAGCAGGGGAATCAGCCTGGTATGAAGGGCAAGGAATGACAAAGTATCTTTTATGCAGCTCTGCCCTGCTTGGAGCTGTAAAACTGATGGGTAAATGAGCTTTCCTCTTGTGAATACTTAAGCCATCAAATGCATTTTAAACTTTACGGTATATGTTAAAACTGTAAGGTTACTTTATGTAGTGCTAGAAGAAATCCCGAGTTTCCTGTGTTATTTAATACCACATAAAACACAGGAAGAGGTAAGATAACAGTTCTACATTTTATAAAGCGTAAACAGGATCTACCAAGTTTCTGTTTTGAGAAAAGTCAGCCCAGGAATTTCTATGCAGTTTATACTCAAAAGGAGGATGCCAGAAATTTTATTTTTTATCACTGTAGTGTACATCTATGCCCATCTTACGATGGGACATGCAAACAATGAATCTGTGCATTGGTTATTTTGATTTAAAGAAAAAGAGGTCCTGATTTACCTGTAAAAGCCATCCTAGTGTTAGTGAGCTCTCCCTTCCAGCTACTCAGGTGACTCTAACTTTCTTACTCTTCATTCAGTGCTGTGCTTAAAAGGAACAGTCCTTCTGTTTGACAACTGAGATTTGATTTTTACAGAATTAGTCTTACCCCCTGAAATAATACAAGTTGGTTCAATTTGCTGCAGCAGATAAGTCAAATCATCTGTTTGGCCACATCCTCTGCAACTGCTAGTTAAACTGACAGACAAATATTCAGATATCTCAAACCATGGTGGAATTAGAGGGAAAAAATAGCCAATTATTCTTGATATTAAGAAAATGTTGGATTAAAGTACTGCTTACATGCTAATAATTTAACATTAAGGTGCTTTTTCATTGTTTCTATAGTTCGATAAGCAGCCATTACCACACTTCGCGCCATTCTCATTGATATATGGTTTCTGATCAACACAAGGTATATGTGTTTTTCTGAAATGGTCTAATAACATCTCCTTACATATTTCCTTCTATAGTTTTGTTTTGGTTTGGTTTGGTTTTTTTTTTATTGTCATCATTGTGTTACGAATGGTTTTTATTTTCTCATTCATTTTATTTTCTCATATTGACTTGATTATCTCTCGAGTGTCATGCTCCCAAAAGAAATGTGTGTGTGTGCTTATGGGGAAGTAAATTCACCTTTGCACGTTGTCTATCAGATATGTCACGGTGGCAGCATTGCTGTACTGGTGACGGTCAATGGCAATAAGCCAGGCAAGACTTGTGGGCAGCCATTTAACCAATTCATCAAACTGTGTCAGAATTGAGAAGATTCATAATTTTTGCATATGAAGCCCTTTTGCAGGTCAGGATCTTGCAGAGCAAGCTTTATGCCTGCTGTTTATACATATAAACATGCCTTGCCCCCTTCATTCTAAAATGGTGTTTTTCTCACTTTGGTATGTCAAAAAATGCTAAATACTTTCTCTTATGATCTGATAGAATACACAGGAAATTCTGAAAGCCACAAACGATGCCTGGAAGTGGATTTTTTACATTCTTTGGGGTTTTCCTTCTCCATGTGCAGACCCATAGTCCAGGTGTGTGTGAGTTTCATACAGCAGTACTTTAAGCTCTGTAAACCAGAGTATTTCTTTGCATTTGTGTCTTGTAACTTGTATCTTCAGAGTTTTTCAGATGTGAAAGCTATAGATTAAATTTCTGACATTACCCTGGTATTACTACATGAAAACCACTGCCATGACTGTGAGAAGCAACCTACCTTGTCTTGAAATAGAACAAGTGTTCTCAGGTTCTAGAAATGAAATCAAGACAATTTCGTGTATTCCTAAGACTTTTACTGTTGATATGAGGGAGCAGCAAGGACAATCTGTTCTGCATGGCTGGCTGGGTCAGGGATCTCACCAGCAAGAGCATGGGGGAACAGGACAGGGCTGAGGGTGATGTCCCGGGACAGGCCCAGCCCTGTTATGGGTGGACAGAGCTGTGGGGATGGGCACAGACCCACGTCAAGGCTGGGACATCAGCAGTGCTGGTGGGAGCTCTCTGGAAAAGCCCTGAGCCTCAGTAGCCAGACCTTCTGGTGAGGATGCTCTTGGGGCGCCTGGGCTGACACCTGAATCCTGTCGCTAGCTGGGCAGCATTCTGATGGGAAGGGTTGCAGACTGTGCCCATGACTAAATTTAGAAACTCTTCAGAGTTTTAAATAATACTCTCTTTGTAAATGCCTGAACAGAGACTTTAAATTTAGGTAGTATTAAATCACCTTCATCTGGGGATGTGTGGGATCAGTCGGAAGAAAATACTTTGACTTCACAATTCCATCCTGAAGTACCTTGATTCTAGGGCAACCTTTATGACCAGCTTCTCTGTGCATTTGTATTTCATTTACACATGAGAATGTCAGAAGTACTTTGCCCACTAGGAGTCTGTAACTTTCATGAGGAGACCTTTTTTCACAGAGACCATCAGTGATAGTAGTGTTTTGATAAATGAAAATAGTGAAAGAAAAATGTCCCCTTGGTTCTTAACAACCACTTTTTAAACAATTTTATTTTTTTACAATTTGTGTGTGCTGGATTTAGGTATCTAGTCTGTAAATTATTTGAATTTCTTACTGGGAATTCTTTGACTAAACACTTATGATTAAAAATAATCATGAGTACAAGTATGACACAGCATTGGGACTTATGTGCCTCAGATAAAAGACAAACCCATGGGTTTCTAAATCTCACAGCTTCGAGAAAAAAGGTTTAGTAATTGTGAGATATAAAAACTCAAAATGTTTTATTTTCAAATAAGATGCTCGTCCATGCTGCTTAATTTTGCCAATAAGATAGTTGAAATGGACATCTAAAACTGAAATTCTGGAATTTTCCTTCAGATTCTGGTGCGTCACGTAAGACCAAGAAAAATGTCTGTGCTGTTACCTACTCGTGTCAGACACAATTTTTTAAACTCCTACCACACTGCTTATGTTCCATAAGAATAGGCTTTCCAAAATACATTTAGTAAACTATTTTTTAGCTCTTAGTGAAAGCATTTTGAGGA
This sequence comes from Mohoua ochrocephala, assembly GCA_013398855.1. Classification (NCBI taxonomy): domain Eukaryota; kingdom Metazoa; phylum Chordata; class Aves; order Passeriformes; family Acanthizidae; genus Mohoua; species Mohoua ochrocephala. The sequence continues at coordinate 102,722 of VZTA01028490.1, forward strand.
GCAATTCAGTGTGTAATGATTCTTAGAGCATTATTAGTATACCTGTATTGGTTCAGCATTCAGCATCTAAAATACGTTCCAACAAACTCTAAACCTGATTTCCCAACTGTCAGAAACCATGAAGATTTTTAATACCCAAAAATGCCATATATTGGAGATGCTGAAGTGGCACTTAATAATTGAAACTATTTTGTTGGTTTCATAAAGAGTTTTTGTATTGTTGGGAGGTATTTCACAGCCAGCCTTGGAACTACATTAAAAATGTAGGTGAATGATGGAGGCACAGCGAGTGTGTCTCTTGAGATGTTACCTATCACCTTGACAAGCTCTTTGTAAATTGAGAACTGGTTTAGCAAAAAAGAGCTGCTGTGATTACTGAGTGAATATAAAGCTTTCACTTCTCTGTCATTTAACAGCTGGCAGATTACAGAACTGCTTTTTGGGGAGAAAAATTAATAGGTTAGTATTAGTAGAGAGATACATAAAATCACTTTCTCTCCCAGGGTTTATGTGAAGCAAATTGATGTGCCAGGCCACACCTTAGAGGGGCAGTGCAGCTAGAACTGGTGCCTTTCAGACTTCAGAAATCCATGAAAGGCCCTAGGTTAAAATCTCCAGGCAACAGAGGTATGAAAGCCTTAGAGAAAAAAAAAAAAAAAAAGCCTATTTGATCTATTTAAGTCTTTTGAATTTGTGTAGATATGATCCTTGCTATCAGTACAGTGCAGATTTTATCCTTGCTTCATTCTTTTATATCCTGTGGGGATATCCTTTTATGTTTTTTAATTTTCTTTTGTTTGGATATTTAAGCAGGTGGGGATAGCTTTATGTTGAAAACAAACCCTAAAAGCTCCTTGGTTATATGTGAGAAAGTTGTCCTGTTCCATCAGAGATGGCAGCAGAGATTATTTTATGATTTCTCCCCTGCATGATCATTGTAAAGGGAAAGATGGTCTTAGTCCTTCTTTCTGTTCACTGTGGGATGTATCATAGAATTATTAAAAAACTAAACAGGAGCAAAGTGCCCTCTGACAAATATCAAAGGGATAAAACAGTGATCACGCAGCCTTCCAAAAGTTTAGTTCCATCTGCCACAGTAGCTGAAAGTGCTCTTTCTTTTCCTTGTCTGGGGTAAGTGAGCAGTCAATAAAGTCCCAGTGTCTTTGTCTGCACCAGAATGTAGCCCCTGTCAGGACGTGGGCAGAGGCACTGACAGCCATCAACAGTGTAGATATACTGCTGTTGGATGGATCACAGCACGAGTTTTGTTTGGGCCAAATGGCACTTTTCTGAACAACTCTTGGGAATGATTCAGAAGTTGGTACAGCCTGGTGACTGTTCCGAACAGGCAATCTGGACACAGCCATCCTGTTTTGCAGGCTCAGAAAGTTTAATAATAATGTGCCAGCTGGCCCCAGTTCCATTCAGTTTTATTGTACAGTGTAGTCATCATGTCTCCTTGTCCTGATCTAGTGACTCACATGTATGTGAAGTCTCTGGAAGTGCAACACGATCTCTAGTGAAACACAGTCTTCTGGGGTTTTGAGTAGAGGAGACTTGGGTTTTTTTCAAGATTTAGAGAACAACCTTACTCCCTTGCATACTTGTAGTATGGAAACAAACATGGAATTAATGAGTTCTGGGACAATTTCAGTATTAAACTCTCTTCCCTTGCTTCCAGTAAATAATCTTTTAGACAAATAATAGCAGACAATCTTCTTTAGCTGCACATTGAACAAGTATTGCAGTAAACTTCCTTTGATATGGCGTCAGCATCACAGATGGTTTTATTGTTTAAATAGCCACAAAACTAATTTTGCTGCCAAGATTGTGACAAACCTGAGGTGTATGAAAATATCTTCTGGTGTTCTATGTGCTGTTTTGAGCTTATGGTTAAAATATACAATGACAACCAAAGTGGACAGAATGTCACAGTACATAAAAACTTTGCAAAGAATTAGTGAGTTTCTTCTGTTTTGTTTTGGTTTTTTTACCACTTTGATGATGTCGAAGTCCCAAAAGAATGGCAGAGTTGGAGAATGCATGGAAATTTTTTAAATTGTGTCTGTCTGTAAGTTACAGCCAGAATCTTATAAGAAGAGTAGATGAGAATCTAATGTCATCTCCAGATCCAAATGGTCCTGAGAGTTAGTTAGTCCTCTGCAGATTAAGTTTTGGTTAGACCATTATTGATCAAATAATCTACAAATTGGACCAGTACAGACTTTAGTGGGGTGCAGGATGTTATTTGTGTGGACTCCAAAAGGCCAGTTGTGCAAAATGAGTTTGAGAGTAAGATTTAAAAAAAAAAAAAAGGAAGTTGTGATTTGTAACTGCAGGTTAGGAAATCTTCGCTCATTTAGAATCACTGAGATCTAGCTCAAATCAAATTCAAACCTTAGGAGCTAAGTGCTTTAGAAATTTCAAGACAATTTTACACCAAGTGTTTCAGAGGAAATATCTAGAGAAATCTGTCCACTCACTGCCACTCTCCAGTTCCTTGCAAAGTTAATACTTAGCAAACAATGTTTATAGGTTTCACTCTTAGCAATCCCATTCTTCTCCTGAGAACAACCACAGGTCATCATAAGTAGATTGAACCTGTGACATTTGTGGTTTAATATTTTTATTTCCTTTTTCTGATTATGTATTTATTTAAAGGGATATCATGCAACTTTGACAATCATTGTCTTTTAATATAGAATGCAAACAAAATGAAGCATTTTTAACACCACAGTACTTAATTTAGGTTTGCAGTGGATTTAAGTAACTTTTTTCTCTAGATCTCTGCTTCCTTGTCCCATCAGTGCAGAAGGATTTTTACCAGAGTACTCACACATAATGGATATAGGCACACCAGCCTGGCATGAGTTAAGCTTGAGGGCTTTTGAAAGAGCTTTTAAGATTTCTCATGTCAAAACTGACTACAAAAAAATCCCCAAAACCAAAAAACACTTTAGGATGGATTTACATGATCATTTCTAGAAAAAGCACATATTGTCACCTAATAAGTACATGCTAAAATATGTACTTACATGACAGAGATTTCAGAAGTTCTAAAGATGCTAGTTCATTTCACTGAGGAAAAAAAATTAGGGGAAAAAAAACCCAAACCAAAACAAAATCAAAATCTATTCAAGTTTTTTTTTTTTTATTCAGTCCCTAAAATACTCTTTTATTTTCTGATTAATTAGGGTACCGAGAACAACAGAATGTGAAATTGCATATGTAGGATTTTGACCTTCTTTCTGTTCTTGTTTCTCCTTCTCCTCCCATTTGTGCATGACTCCTTTTACCAGGTATTTGTTCTACCTATCATGCGAGGAAGTAACTTTATAGAAAGCAGATGTCATTAAGAAACTTTGGACTATGGTTTCATAATGGTTTCATTTTACTCTCTGAGCTTGTTTTCTTCTTGATGCTCTTCATTCTTATTCCCACACTGCAGCTAACGAGCATCTCAGCAGTGTTACTCACGGCAGCTTAGTCATCCTGCCAAACATGCAATTACATGTGTGTTGGAGGGATTTTATTTTTTTTCTTTTCAAAGCCAGATCAGTTCTTTGCACTTATTTATAGATTGGTTGTGTAAGCCACTGTAAGAAAAAAGAGACCAGTGCAAGGCAGCACTGAAAATAAGCAACAGAAAATCATGTTGTTGTGTTCAAACAGAGGTTTGGGGACAGAATTTGCTGTTTTAAAGAACACTCTGTCTCACCTTGGCTGGTTAAATAGAAAACATGTTGCATGTTGTGAGACATGCATAAAACCAATTAATTTGGGAATCTTTTCTTCCCTCTGAAGTTATCTGAATCATGAAAGTTTATAAACTCTCATCTTTCTAAGCTCACATTAAAATTGGTAATTTCATCAAAAGTATGTTAACTTTTCGAGGGCTATAGCTGTGGAGTGCAAAATACTCGCTGTTCCATTTAGGTCCACAAAGTGCTGCACGTTGAAATGTATGTTACTTGAGGACTTCCAGGTCGCAAGCTATTTATAATTCTTCTATAGCTGAAGCTTTTGAGATGGTAAATTCTTCTCCTGCCCTAATATAGCTATTTTTCCATCTGGCCAAAGTGGTGAGCCTGTTACATGTCACCCTCGTTGAAGTATGAGCCTGCAAACGTTAACCAGACAAAAGTCTTCATAACTCCCATAGCTTTTGGATGCCATTTCTAAGAACAAATGGGGACAAAGTTGAAAAAGGAGCTGCTGAATTTCTGTTATCACAAAATTTTCTAACAACAGCAACAGAACGAAGTATTGAACTAAGAGAGGAAAAAAGTCCCTCAACATTCCTTCAGGAAACTGGAAGGACGTGGACCGCAGGGCCTTGAGAACTGCAATGCTGTCATCCATACAGACTCTTGGTCTGGTTTTAATCTGTGTCCAAGACAGTTCTTCGCAATGACCAGGGAAAAGGGCAGGACAGAGCCTTTTTTTCCTGATACCATATCAGTAAGGGATGTAAAGAAAAAGTTAGTGGCTATGACATTTGCTGTGCTACATTTTCAGGACCTAACTACAAGTCCTAATTCCTTTCATTTTCAATTACAGGCACAGACAAGAGGCTCGTATGTCATATTGAATTCCTTTCAAAATTTTGCCTCATGATTGTCTGTTAGCAAGATAAAATTTCAAATCTCTGGGGGCAACAGAGTGCCACTTATGAAAGTGTTAAGCGCAAGAGAATAATTCTGGAAAGCTTGCAAGACCCCACAGTTCAGCTTTGCTAAAAGCCAGCACAGTGGCAGAAGTGAAGGAGTGCATGAGCCAGAGCAGGGAGCACTCCTGGTGCTGCTGCAAATTGTTCCTGGGGTTTTTTTTGTAATCTTAATAAACAGCAAATCAAGGTGAAAGAAAGAAAGAAGGGCAAAAGGAAAGAAAAAGAGAGAAAAAGAGAGAAAAAGTAGGTTTTAAAAGACTGTTGCCTTACTTTAATTAGTAACAAGAGTCCGCAGATACAATGGCAAGCTGATGTTAGCTGAAGATAAGCCTCTATGAAATCATCAGAAGAGTATCTATCACTGAAGCTGATCTTTTCCTTAATCTGCCGTTACTTCCTTTCTTCTCTTTCAGTCCTACGAGGTTTTCCCTGACCCCTAAGTAGTTAGGCTTGAGAACAGAAATGTGGTGCATAGAACACGTCCCACAGTTTGTATTTATCAAATAATACAGGCAATTAGATACTTTGCATTAAGCTTTATCTGTTCAGATTTACAGATATTTTTCTTCTTGAACGTATTTTTCTGAAACATAAATCATTTTGTTTATATTTAATAAGCATTATTTGGAGTATATCTACAAGATTTGTATACAATGTCATTGCAACTTTAAAACCTAAAAAGGAGTAAGCTCATGCCTTATTCTCTTAAAATTACTGTCCTTTCTTTGTATGGCAGGTCTTAATAATTCAAAATCTGATTTTGTTTAGTAGCAACAATCATTGCAGAGAGTGTTGAGAGCAATAGAGAGAATATCTGTTTGTGAAATCTCTTTCTAAAGTTTTTATTCACAATTCATCTGTACAGTTGTAGCATGTATCTTGTTGTCTTGCCCTCATTAAGTGTTAGCTTTTTCTTTCATCTTGGTACCATAATTCTTGAACAGATAATGTGTCAAGAGATTCCAGGAAAAAAAAATAGGAAAAAATAATCTTCAGATTGCTTGATGTGTAAAATTTATGTATACTTGCATAAGGTCTATGTAAATATATATATAAAGTATATTTTCAAGCTCCACTGCATTTTATAAGAATATAAAAAAATCTTGATTGTGCTATATATTTTCTTTCATCATGTTAGTATACCAAGATAGTCTTGGTACATTCCTGTCTTCCATCTTTAAATAAGTGTGCATTTCCATGTAAAATCAGAAGTCAGTTAACTTCCTTATTCTCTGTCAAATTCAATTTTAAGCATCTCAGTTGTCAGACCCAAACACCTGTGTGTTGGCAGGCTGACAGGATAGGGCACCTGCAAGTGGGTCTTTTAGACCTTTTTTTTCCAGTTATGTCAGCCAAATAAGAAAGCTTCTTTATTTCTTGATAAGACTCCTTAATATGCAGGGCGTAACTGTTCTTTAAAATTGTTTTATAAATTTAGGTCAACTTCAAACTAGTTACACTACCCCCATACTCCACTCTCCATATGACTACCCGATGTAGTATGGAAACTACCCGATAGTTTATTTTTCCACTAAGAATGCTTCTCATTTTCAACCTGCTTGCAATTGTGATTTGTTCTCCTTTTTTTCCCAGCCTTGCCTTCAGCTGGTACAATATTTCTTATAACTTGATGTTTGCCTTCCAATGTCTTCCTAGTGACTACATTTTAATCTTCATTTCTCAGATGGTGGCTGTTAAAACCTTCCAGTATCCTCTTAGAAGCTCTCCAGCTCTTGATCACTTAAGGTGTCCTGCTCTGCATTTGCTTTGTATTCAATTACTCTAATTTGAACATGGGTAATCAGATTTGCATGCAGGTCTCCAGAAAAGGTCATAACAGTTTCTTGTACTTATCTTTTTGCTTGATAAGTACCTCATTTAACACACAGAGATATTGTTGTTCTTACCCTCATGTCCCCAGGGCTTTCAAGGGCAGGATGGACTCGATTTTTATGAATGTAGATCTTTTGTCAAATGGGATCCTCAAAAGTGGTCAGGTTAAAAAAGATATTGTCTTGGATTAATTTGTTATCATACATGAGGTGATGAACTAGAGATAGTCTTCCAATTACCTTTTTGTTGCTGACAGTTTGGAAATTTAATGCTGTGGGAAGGATCGTTAAGAAAACAGGAGTTCCTTAATTGTTGCTAGAAGGTCTTTCTCAGAATGCGAAGGGCAGATACTGGACACACTTCTGATCATCGTACCAACAAACTGGAAGAGAGACCATAGAATGCACTGAACATTTTGGAGAAGATGGAAGGGCATTCTTTTGATATTTTTAAGAGAATGACTAATTACTTTTGATTTCTGAGAGCCAGAAAAGTTTCTGTTTATAAATTTTGCACAGCCTCAAATACTTTTTATAGCCTTGGCCTGGACTGTCATACTCCACTTGGTCTCCTCTTTCAAGAGAGATCTAAAAACTCGAAATATTGCTTGCTGATCTCAGTTCACCTAGGAAAGTGTGTAGTACATCTGAGGCAAAATAAGTATGAGGAAATAGAAGGGTTTAGCTCTAACTTCAGATTGCCTTTGCACTTGAGAGTTTTCTGGCATTCTTTGTATGATATTGACTTTTATGGTCTTATAACCAACAGCAAGACATTTATTACATAATAAAAGTAAACACACTAAAAATAAAATCCATCAATCTTTGGTTATTACCTGCAAAAGAAAATTAAAATATCAATCTTAATGTGAAAGATGTATTAAAGTTTTAAAGTTGCTGTATACTCCTAAATGATTTTCATAGCTTTCAATCTAATACAATTTTGCACATCCTTAGAGATGGACAGACACACTTGGGTAAATGCTTGTAAAACAAGAAAGCTGTATCTTTCAAAAGTAATACAATCTAAGCATTTTGTCTAGCAAATATTGCAATGGTTTATGTGTGCACAAATACAGAAATTAACATCTAACAGGAAAGAGATTTCTTCTGATCCTGGGATAGTGTGGAAATAAGAGCAAAAATAAACATAACAGCTTTTTTTTTTGTCAGCCGATAAGGCTGTGGGGTTTTGTTTTGTTTGTTTGGATTATTTTAAGAAAAAAATTGCAGGTAGGCCCAAAAAAGACAGTCTGAACAAAAAATTTTCCAGCAGAAGAGGCCCTTGTTGGATGCAATATGTACGTATCTGTGCCATGTAGACCCTTGAACATTGCATTTGACACCTTGTGGTGTAAATATGGCTTAATTATCAGGTATTCCATGAACTTACACTTTGCATGTTTTTGTTTCTGTGAGTGAACTCTTCCTTCCCCTAAAGTAAACCTAATGAAATCCATTAATTTTTGATGAGATAATTTTTAAGAAGGATGTAAGTTTGATGTTAGGTAACTTGCAGACTAAAGCTTTCCCACGTTAGTTGTGTCTGTGTGGGTGTGTGTATGCGCACATGTGCCAATGACAAACAATTTGGCACCACCCTCCTAATAGTAGATTCTAATCATGATTATTTGTAATTCTTGAGCTGAGAAAAATTTCCTCATTTCATTTTGGAGTAAATAAAGGTGAAAGCTCTGTGTGTGAGTCACTTAGTGACTCCACGTTAGCTCTTCCAGTCTACTGTTGAATTGAAAGTTAAAACCTGGAAAAGATACTCAGTTCACTGGAGGTCCATCACTGCTGAAGTACAAAACAAGCTTTTACTGGGCCCAGGGGTTTTAAATGTCTTCATTAATGACCTGGAGATAATAACCTAAACAGACATGGTCTGGGCAACATGCTCTGGCTTCTTTGTCTCTTTGTCTTTCCAAAATCTGTCATTTCCATGTAAGCAAGTTTGTAGACCCTCTTGGTCTTCAGAATAAAGAATTTTGTGAAGGGTTGAATAAAGACCATGTTGTCTTGAGAATAAAGAATTTTGCAAATTTTGCACTGTGCCATTTCTGTCATGGTACTGTACCTCTCATAAATGACCTATGTACACCTACAGTGTTTCATGCTAACAGAAATCAGAGCCAGTAGATCAATTAACACTTCATGGTACATAGCTCCCGGAAATAGAAAGGACAATGTTGTTTAATAAACTAACAGTGAAATATTATATACTTTCCAATTGAGTCAATATTTAGAATTATTTAAAAAAGAAATGTCAAAATCTACTGCAATGGAGCTTAATGTACAACATTAGAAACTTTAAAAAAATCAAATATTTTGATTTTGCAGTCTTTCTCTGGGTATAAATGGCAAGAACAGTTTTACAGAATTCTTTAGAATTAATTTTTCAAGGGAAATTTCATTACTTCCACCTTAGATAAAGCATTATATTTTTTCTAAAAAAAGATTTATTAAATACTTTTATGTGTATGTATCCATAAATATCTAAGTCCATCCTTTGTTCACTACAGTACTTTGTCTTTTTTGAAAGACTGTTAATTTTTATCCTGATTTCCTTTTGAAATGAAGATGTTTTCTGAATTTGAGTAGAGACTTCAGTTTCAGTGTCATTCTTGCAAGAGAATTTAGCTTTTTTTCATCTCCTATCTGTGAGCTTATTGTGTTCTGTTTTTATAATGAGTATAGTTACTGCCTTCCTCAAAAATTATTTTTTTCTTCTGTAACTCTGTAAATGCAGTTGAATGCATATCTTCTATTTATGCATGAAATGGCAAAATGCAACTCTTACTGTAGCCATGTGGACACGTTATCATGGGCTGTGCCTCACACTTACTGAACATCTTGACACATACCCTGAAATTTTCTGAAACCCTGATTTTCTCCATAGAGCTTCTGAAATCCCTCCCAGTATTGTAATTCCGAGGCCATCACTGGTATCAAGGGACTATCTGACTTCCTCCTAACTTAGGCTTTTTTCCTTTGTGTGTGATTTTGCCCATGGCCACCAATTTAAGGTAATGTTAGAAAATACTTAGGGGTCTGTAGTAGAGGGACTACGGAACCACAAAAAGTCAGCAAGTTTACATTTGGCTAAACTTAAGTGCAACTTGGAACAACTTTTTCAGCTGTTTCAGTAACAACAGGAAAAGTAACAAATAGAATATATCCTTGTAAAGTCATGTAAAGATATTGAAATAAATGGAGGAAAAACATTTACTTAGCTCCTTTTCTTTCTTGTTTCCTCTTCCTATTTTTCCTAATTGGTATTAAGCTGCTGTCTGAATTGCTGCTGTCAAGTTCCAGCTACTGTGTGTGGCCTATATAAGCTGAGCAACTGGTTCACGGAAGGGTGAAACTGACGTTATTTTAACTGACATAAGCAGTTTGAGCTTTTTGCTGCTAAGGCCTCTAGGCGATCTTTGCAATCTAGTTGATGATGGTGACATCTGAGAAAAAAAGAAATCTGTTATTTCTCCTGAAAATAATTTTAAAATTGAGCCTCTGAATACTAACTTCAGTAAAGGTTGGGAAATTAATTTTCATAGTTTTATAACTGGTTTCAAATCCAGATGTCTTACTCATGTAACAATTAATAGGAGTTGGGCTGCCAGAGACCTCAAATCCTTCAGGATTTATCAGAAAGTATCTTTTTTTAACTTAACCTCTTAAACCAAAATAGAAAAAAATAATCTTCCCAAATCAGGACATTACATTGCCAGTAGCTGTTATGATGCCATGAAGTGGCAGTGGCAGTGCTTGAAGTGAACACATGAAAAACTTTAGGCACTTCTTATTGCATAATTAAAGACTCTTGCATTCTAGTGTGCACACCATACTAAGAAAACTTGGGTGGAATAGTCCTTCAAAAGTTTATTCAGTCCCGTGACAGCTACCATTTATATTTTGATTTAGTTTGGGGTTTTTTTTCCATTATCAACTACTGCTGTTTAATTTTAGGTAATTTCTCTGTTATGATAAATCAGAAGGAGGGAAGTTATGCAGTCTAACACATTAAAAAAAAAAAAAAAAAGAAGGAAGCTCTTCATAAGTGAAAGCAAAGGATTACTATGTATAAAGTGCTGTCAGTATTCCTTCAAGTGGCCTGTATTGCAAAGACATAGAGAGTTTAGCCTTAGAATCTTGAAAAGGCTGTGTAAATAAATAATCCAATACACACCATCTAAGAATGAGTAATTTGTTAAATATGAGTTTATTTCACTAATAAATCTTAATTAATAAACAGTGCTACAGATTGATCTATTCTAGGAAGTGAAGACTATATGGGTTTTTATGTCTGTCACAATGGTGAAGATAGACACTCCACTTGAAGAGGAAATAATCAGAGAAAGACATCCTTGGCTATCCCACTCTGCATATTTTTGCTAAGACCAAATACAAAGACTAAACAGATTCTTTTACAAACACTGTAATTACTTTTTTTCCCCAAACTTGGAAAGGACTTGGGTAAAAAAAAAAGGATATGAAGCATGGTGAGAGCACTCTAATGTTAGTTCTATATAAAAAATCCATTATCTTAAGTGCTTCAGTGTAGTATAGTTTATAATAGTTCTCAATACACAGTGAACATCAAATTATTTAATGAATCAAGAGCCTGTGACTGCAATCTTACTGACAGTAGACCTCAGTAACTCTACAGACAAATATGGGTCTTTTACTGAAAATTTGGCAATGAATTTAAAGCTTGATGGATGCATATGATAGCTTTGGCCAGCTAGAATTCTCATAATCCAAAGATTAAACTATTTTGTTCACTGTTAGGAACCTTCAAAAGCTAATTCATCTTAGGTCTAGACTAGAAGCAGTAAAGTCTGTGCAGATGAAACTCTGTGTCTATCTCAATATACTTCAGTCAAAGTTTTAGAAAAGCACATAAATAATGTAGTTGAATGCTTGAACTTGAAAAGGGGTGAAATCCTGTGAACTATTACATATATTATTGAGTATGGCTCTCATTCTCAGATCACTGATTTTTTTACTGGGTTTTAGGAGGTTGTGGTAAAGTGTGTGCCAGTTTCAGGATGCCAAGTACCATTTTCTCTGGAGTTCTTGACAGGGGTAGTGGTAAGAAGATGCAGTAAACATCATATTGTAGAAGACTTCACACAGATACAAGATTGACTTGCTGCAATACAGTTTCAACAGCCAGCGACAGTTGTTATTTATATGGCAGATACAGATTTTCTGTGATGTCTTTCCTTGGGAATGCAGTTTATCAGAAATCATAGTAGCTTTGAATAATGCTTTTTTTTTTTTTTTCTGATAGAACAACCTCTCATAAAAATAAAAGCTGGCTTTTGGATTGTATAAATTTTTGCTGCATGCATCAGTTCTTTTGATGACACTACTTCAATTTTACAAGTTCTTTGTAAAAATGTTTTGATTAGAAAATAACGTAAAGAGATTCTTGTCTCAAATCCAAGTATTCTCCTGTATCAAAGGAGGTAACGAGTTTTTATTTGTTTGACTTGTATTGAACAAATGCCTGTGTTAGCCTATCATGACTAAGACGGCAAAAGGGGGAAAGTTTGAATAGAGAGAGGTAGCACTTTTCAGAGTACTAAAAACATGTAATAACACATAGCAATATATGCTGTAGCTTATAATAGATCATTGTTTTCAGCTTTTTGGAATACAAATTAGTATCTTTATTTTATTCCAATTATTCTGATGTCTTTATTTTATATGTAATCACTTTAGTTTATTTTATATGTAATCTTTCTCATATATGTGAATCAAACCCTGACTTTTTTAACAATGTGAGTGAGCACATCCAAAGAAATACCCTCGTCTGTTAAGCCTGCTGAAACAGTACAAAAAAAGCCAGGTATCATATTGTTTGCTTCTACCTTTGACAGCCTTTTGCAAACAACCTTAATTAGTTTCCATAATTCAAGAAATCTTAGATCTTTGATCTGCAACTTGAGTAGAACATGTGTCTAACTCATCATTCGTTAGAAGGTTAGGTGATTTTTGTTTCCTTGCTAATATTCATAGAATTATTTTTGTGTTTATGTCATAAAATGATGTTGTAAGTGAAAGTGTTCTCTCTTTTAATTTTTTTTATCTTTATGTTTCTTGACCTTTTCAAAATTTTGTTGTTTTGTTGTATAATTTTCAGGACATTTACATTGTAAATTAAGTGTAATTACTATAATTTAAATGCTACTGTCACTGAGTAATGAATTAAGGGTGTGCATTCAATAATTGAACTTACATGGTATAATGGGGCATAATTAATATTGATATATTGATATAACGCTTTACAGCATTCTGAGGACATGCTTGTATTGAGTAATTAATCCTCTCAACATGCAGGTTAGAGGTTGGCATGGTTGTGTTTATTCTGCAGATGGGTAGAGTAAGGAAAAAGAAAAGCATGGGGTGAAAGGACTTGTTCATCAAACATGTGGCTTCTGAATTACATCTGAGCTTTTCAGAACCACCATTTCTTTGATGCACATGTTTATCTTCTGTGCTCTGTTTATGATGCATTTCAGCTCCCTGCACTTATTTGTTCTTCTCTAAGGGAAATTAAAGGATTTTAATTTGTACTGCTTCAATGTAAGGACTGGTGTGCCATCAAAAACTTTCAAAGAAATTTGAGAACAAAACCAATTCCATTTTCCTCCTCCCCTACGCACATTTTTGTTTTTCGTAGGTGGAGGAGTATCATCTTTAAAATGATAACTTGTTCAGACAACCTCTTTCAAATAACTAATATTTACAAATGGTAGTCAATTTCTGCAATAAAAAAAAAGAAAATATGTTCATTCATATTTTCTCAATGTCACTGCTTAGTTTTCCTTCATATTTTCTGCTTCTTTTAACAAATATTGACTTAATTTATTTTCTAGAACCTGAACTAATTTGAAACTAGGAAGAAAATCAAACTTTTTTGTGTGTTTGAGACTTTAATTTACTGTCAGAGAAGAGTTAATTATTGTATTCTATTAAACTACTATTTCACTATCTAAATGAAAACTGTACATAAAGGGCTTTCTACTGCCTGCATCCATAATTATGTTGTATGAATATCTTTGCAATATTTACAAGGTAGAATTAAATAAAAAGTTCTTTCACTTCATTCAAAGAAAAGCAGCAAGATATGTAGGATACTTTGCTTGAAAATAGATCTGTAAAGAACTTCATTGAAGGACTGTTAAAGTCCAAGAACTGAGTTTGACATTAGCTTTGAAAATGATGACGTCTGTTACAAACTGAACTATTTTGTGGAAGTAGATTCCGTAACCTAATTTCACCTTATTTGTGTAAGGAATACTGTTATTTAAAAAAAAAAAAAAAAAAAAAAAGAACCAAAACACCACAACCAAAGCCAAATAGTTACTTATAATTGTTGGACAAGTATTTATTACTTTATTCTGCAAATTTTAACTGTAATGTGTTTCGTTCTTTTTTTTAACAGTGTTACCTAGTCATACGTGTGGCAACCCAGGAGAAATACCTAAAGGAGTACTTCACGGAACCAGATTCAACATTGGGGATAAAATCCGATATAGCTGTATCTCTGGTTACATCCTAGAAGGCCATGCCATGTTGACATGTATTGTGAGTCCTGGAAATGGTGCATCGTGGGATTTTCCAGTTCCTTTTTGCAGAGGTAAAAAATGAAGACACGAAATATCTTTTAAATACAAACAGCAGATTAAATAAATTTATTCTGAGGTGTTTTTTTCCCTAAATGTAAGTGTACTAATGTACTGTCTAAAAATGGACACCATTTAAAACTAATTACTAAAGCAGTGACACTCCACAGTTTGCATTCAGAGATAAATGTTACCTACTTATCTCTTTTCCTTTCCTTTTACATGGGGCATAGCTATATCAATTTCATGACAGGACCTGGCCAGGAAAAAAAGCTTCAATGATGTAAGCTTTGAAGGATGGTCCAGTCCCTTTGAGTCCCCCTCCTGCTCAGAGCATGGATAACTTCAAAGTTGTGTCAGATTGCTCAAGGTTTTGCTCAGTTAAAAAATTTAATATCTCCATGGATGGAGATTCTAAAGTCTCTCTGGAAACCTGTTATGGTTCCCAGCTACCCTCATTCTCATGTCCACTTTAAATTAGAATTTTACAGCTCATGTCTCTTTCCTCTTCTCCTGTTGTGGGTCTGTGAAAAGATTCTGTTTCCATTCTGGCTCTTTCCTAAACTAAACAGTGCTGTTAGATTTTCACATACGCTCCACTTGTCCAGGCTGAAAAATCCTTTTCCTTCATCCTCATGTCTCATACATTGTGTTCTTCAGCATCTTGAAGTTTTAGTGGCCATCCTCTGGGCTTGTTCCGGTCTGTCAAAGTCGGTGTCTCTTTTGTACTGAAGGATCCTAGGCTGGACAAAGCATTCTAGATGGGGCCTCGGAAGTGTGAAGCAGACGAACTCTAATCTCCCTCTTTAACTGCTGGCTGTGCTATTGCTTATGCACCCAATACGAGGTGAGCTGTCAATACTGCAAAGGTGCACCACGCACTCAGCTTGTGTTTCACCAGGACTTCAGGTCCTTTTGTCAGAGCTGCCACCTAGCAAATAATTTTTGCATGGAATGATCCTGTTCCAGGTGTAGGACTTTGCATTTTTGTTTTGGAATATCATGAGATTTCTGATATTTTTCTAGCTTATCAAATCCTGTCATAAATGTCTGTCTGGATGACAGTCCTGCCCTTCAAGACATCAGCCCATGAGATCCCGTTTATCACTTCACAAAGAAGTTGAAATCTGCTCTGCTGAAGTCCAAGGAGTTAATTCTATAAATTGCCTTTCTCACGTCCCTCAAGATATTCAGCTAATGGTTATTGTGACTACAGCTGCTGTTGAATATCACTTACGGAATTTTCTTTGCTCCTACACCAGGTTGGCCTGTCCAGTACCTGCATTAAAAAAATTCTTCCCAATGACATTAGATATCTAGTGCATTGCTTGCCCTCTGCTATGCTGCTGTCCCCAGAGATGCTGGGCTGGTTAAAATCTCTGATGATAACCAGACCTTGTGTCTGGGAAACTCCTAGTACTTTAGCAGTTTTGATCACTGCTTGGTCAGATGGCCTGTAGCAGATATTCACCATAATGACCTCCCTCTTGACTATCCCTTCTCATTCTAGCTGAAGCGTTCCAGAGCTAATTGCCTATAGTGCAGCAGGGAGAGCTCTGTTAATTCAAGATCCTACTTTGTGTAAGGTGCAGCCTCTCCTTTTTCCCCTGCATTTCCTAAGAGTCTGTGTCTGTCCATTGCAGCCCTCCAGTCAGGTGAACTGGCCCATCAAGTCTCTGATCTCAGTGATACCACAGTTCTGTGACTGTATGTGCACTTCCAGTTTGTCCAGTGTGCTTCCCCTGGAGCACATTTTTGCATACAGGCACTTCAAATGGCTTCATGTTGCTTTGTGAGAGGGAGGGAGAGAAACATTCATTGCCCTGTCCCCCTCTCTTCTCCCCTGGGCCTGTTCTCTCACTGGCCTTTAGGTTTTGGCCTGTGTCCATGACAAACTTAGTTTAGAGCTCTCTTCACTAGGTCAGCAAAACTCTTGCCCTGTTCAGCCTGGCAGATCCTGTATCTCCACTCCTGCCCTCATTCCTCTAAGGGCACCCTGCGGTCAAAGAGGTCAAAGCCCTGTTGCCCAGCACCAACTCCTTAGTAAGGTGCTGTTCTGCTGGAATCTGATACTCCTACCTGAACTTTTCCCCTTGTATCAAGGAGAACCCCTCTGGTCTCCTGTGCTCCTCAGCCTTATTCTCATGCCCTGTGGATGCCCTTTACTGCTACTACTACCACTGCCTTGGCACTATTATTGGTACCCATGTGGATGAGCAACAAAGGGCAGCTGTTTCATCCAGTAATGGTTACTTGTGACTGAGGGCTCTTATATTGTAATTCCTCACAGCAAAGAAATATTTTATCATTTTCTGTCCTCCAAAACAAATTCAAGGGTTAATAATCAAAAAAACCCAAGAAATATTTTGGCCATGTCTGTGGTTTGTATTTGATTTCAACCAGGTCTCAACAAAGAGGTTTCTTTTACTAGTGTTTCAAAAAAGAAAGAAACAAAAATTTTCTAACTATTCCGTGTCTGATCTTAGATGTTTGTTCTTTGTGGGTTTTTTTGTCCTTTTAGTAAGAGGTAGCAAAGAGGTGTCAGAAAAATATACGTAAGTTCATGGTATCATCAGTGTCTACTAAATATTTATTCTATTTCTGCAGATACTGCCTGTTTTGGCAGTGTTTGCCTGCATACAAATATCTTTAACAAGACTGAAATTCTGTCCATAATTTGTAACTCTGTGAATTTAACCTTTTAATAAAAATCGAGTGTGGTCCTAAACCTCCTGCAGAACTTCCATGAAATCCAAAGAATTCTGTGTACATTCACACAAGAAATGAGGACCATAGCAGAAAAGTTATTTAACAGTTAATGATTTATGTGAGCTGAGCCATTGCCTCAGTGAATTTTTAGAATCCATGCGGAATGTGGATTTGATAAGAGATTTTAGACATTCCTTTTTCTATTTCATTTTATCAGTCTGGAACATATGCCATGAGGTAGCCCTTTCCATTCACTATGTCTTCAAGCAAGACATGCTCCCCTATTGTTTCTCTAAGAACCTTGATCTTTTCCATGAAAGCATCTTTTGTTACAGTTTTGTTTCCAGATGGTATTCTTCTTTCTTGTCATCATAAACTAATTTCATGGCACACATGTAAGATAATGTTGCAGAGTTAAATAAAGCTCTGAGGCTTATATAGTAAAAAATCGTAACAGCCTTGTTCTCTGTGGTATGTTTCCCTAGTTTTGCTGATGCTGAAAAATTACTATTTTCTGCAGTTTTGTTGCATAATCATTTCAGAAACATTAAGAAGCTGGTGTCCCATAATTTATACATTGTCTAATTGTATAACTGCTGTTTTTGCTAGAAGAATTCCTAGTGAACTTCTGAGTCTCCAGGAGGATGTAGACAGCATTAGTTCTCATATTTGCCATTTTGTTTTGCTGGCTGCTGCTCAGTTTCAGAGGTTCTCTTTTTAAAGTATAGCCATAGTGAGAGGGGTGGAGCTGGACTGTGCTGAAAGCTGATTGATGGCTTAGAATGGGCTCTGAACAAAAATCAAAGGAGTCAATGCCATTTCTAGAAAGTTTAGAGAATATCACTGTCAAGACATTTACTTTTCTCTTGTCTTTCAAAAAAAAACCCAGATCCCTCAAACAGAAAACAATCCCCAAAGAAAAGTTCAAAGGTAAATCCTGATGTGAAGTAATTTTTAAAACTTAGTCCTGTTTTTCCATAAGGTAAATAAGAGCAACTATGGACTTTTCGACTGTTATAAGAAAGCCAGGAGATTTACCACGAGTTTCTGCCAAAAAATTGTGTAGGTGACTTACAAAAATATTCAAAGAGAATCGATGGCCCACCTATATTCTGTTAATATGGGTTTTTTTTCCTGAATATTAAAAAGGTCTTTGTTGTCTCAATCTCAGCTACCGTAATAGGGTCACCCAAAACATTTGCCTTCTTTGTCTTGAGATTGAAATACTGTCCAGTACAAGCCTGAAACATTTTGAAAGTTAATTTCATTCTCTTCAGTAGTTCCTCTAATAGCTGATTTATGATATGTGACTACTTCTAAAGGAACTTTGTATAATTAGGTTCTCAATTCTCAGTAATTTTGAGAATCCCTAGTTGATTATAGTTGCATGAGTCGAGATTTTTATGAAGCTAACATTAGGAATACAAATTGGATTAGTGATATTACAATGGTAAGCTTTTTCTCACAATAAAAATAGCTGTAAAGGGAAGAACATGTAATATATTATCATTTAAAACGCATCCATCTATTGGAGGGAAAATAAAGAAGACAATAAAGTAAAAAAGATCATATGTCAGAAAAGTCCAAAAGGAGCAAGTAATAATTAATCAGGTTTCAGAGTTAAGAACTATTACTGGAGAAATGTTGTGGTTAAAATATATATTTTTACACACACAGACACACACACACACACTCTCTCTCTCTCTCACGTATATTTATATTTATCTAAAATCAAAAAAGGTATTCCTAGATAAAGGAAGAAAGGAAAAAGAGTCTGTGATTCAGTTAGAGTAAAATAAACTGAATACAGAGATGCAGAGCTGATATTTTTGAAAAAAAAAACAGCAAAGAGAAATTGGTGGTTTTGTTGTTATCCATACCTTCTGAGGTAGCAAGCAATTCCTCGATATAATTTTTTCTCAGCCTCTGATGTTTAGATAAATACTGTTTTATAAGTTTAAGGAGGAGAAAAAGATATCCTGATCTCATATTTATCTGTGTTTACAATAAAAAAAAAATAAAAAAGGAAGTAAAAAGAACATTTTCCAATAATTTTGCTTGTTAATGTTACACGATGAAATGACAATCTTTTCCCTATATCCACTCTATAGACTATAATTTTTAGAGGGACATAGTAGATTCCTGTCTGAGCAATTTTGTTCACTTCCAGAATAATCTGATTTGGTGCAATGTTTGCATTGAGATGAAATTGGAAAAAGCCCTCATTGTAACTAGTCAACTAAGAAATCAGAGAAGTGTTTCAGGAAAAGCAGATAGGAAAGCAGATACTGTGTAATTTCCTGCAGAGTAGTGCAGGGCTAGTAGATCACACCCAACAGAGTTATGGACACAGCTGCAAGTATTCATTTACGTATCTCTGTGTGTGTATGTAAGTATATATATATTTACACATACATATATTTATGTTTAGACGTTCTTGTTCTAACATGTGTCAGTAGGTATGGAGGGACATGATAAAAAAATTAAAAGATGCCAGGTCAAAGCTTGATCTGTGAAATAAGGGACCTGGAAGCTGGGAGTAAGTGAAAAAATGAGATGAGCAGTACAATGAAAACATAGCAGAGGTATCCAGAATGATACAGTAAAGTCAAAGAATGGAAAACAAAACTTCAGCCTGACCATTAGAAATATGAGCAAAGTTTAGATCAGAGAAAGATTCAATTATTAAAAAGGAAAAACAAACCTCAGAGGCAGTCATAAAAAGATGATGGATCTGATAACTGTCCATAGAGTTCTGGGAATAACTGGATTAACTTTCCTAATTATTATAAAAAAAGTGATATTTTCAACAATCATTAATTTGTTGTCAAAGAATTCAGCCTTTTCTCTTTTTGCTTTAAAATTCGGACTTTACCGTTCATTTGTTGTAGACTGTTACTTTAAGGGATCATTATCAGTGTCAAAAACATATTCTTAAGTGAAGGATAATCATATCACTGGAAGACAGTTTAGGATACTTAACCAAAAAAGAAGATAATAGTTACAAGATATCCTGAAGACTGATCTTTTATTTCTGTGGGAGAGAGAGTATGAGATTACTGCTGATTAATTTTTGAACTTCTTAATTTAACTCTCTTCTCTTAAAACCAGGTTTTTGCATAAAAAATGTGTTAGAGTTGGGGTTTTGATTTTAAGTTTGCTCAGGTGCAAACTATCAATTAATAAATGAGCTTCTCTGCCAGGGTAGCAAATAATTAGTCCATCACTATTTGTGTATTATTTGAAAAATGTAACTTTTTTGAGCAGTAGATCTGATATCCTGTCCAGAGTGGATGGAGAAGAAATAGGTCTTTGTAATATAACAAACCAGTAAGGTAGAATAAAGAGTTAAAGCTTACTAAATTAAGCAAAATGTTTACAAAATAAAAACAACCTGTGCAAGACTACCCATCTGAGTCCAGTATTCTCAGGGCCCATAACTGTGGAATGACCCCACTGGGGCCTACTTAGATCAAGCTCACCAGAATCTCAAAGCTAAAATGTTCAAGGTAGTGCTGCAGCTGGAATGGTTGCCCACAGGTCCCTAAACAAATTGCAACAATTTGTGTGTTTCTATTTTGTACATACTATTAACTTAATGTGAGAAATATGATTATTTAATATATGTAAAATAGATTCTGTTTTCCTAAACCACAATA
Source organism: Mohoua ochrocephala (assembly GCA_013398855.1). NCBI lineage: Eukaryota > Metazoa > Chordata > Aves > Passeriformes > Acanthizidae > Mohoua > Mohoua ochrocephala. The sequence goes on from VZTA01028490.1 coordinate 123,231, forward strand.
ATTTCTGAAATTTTAACCAAAAAAACCCCCCAAACATTCCACTTAGAGAGCAATCCAAATTATTTTGAAGTGCCCTTTGACAACTGTGGAGAGAGAAATAAAATTAATCTTAGATGCATGGTCTAATGAGTATTTAATTTATGTGAAGTTGATCAACAGCAAGAGAAGAAATTGAGAAAGGGAGGCAGACTGATTAGAGCACTTAGCTAGGATGCAGTACATCTGGATTCAAGTGATAGAAAAAAATCCAAGCAACTTCTAGCAAGTTTCTATTTTTTATAACACAGAAAAGAAGCAGAAGTGTTGGCTTCTACCTATTCAAAATAAAGTCTGTAAAAACCTAAAACAGTAAAGAAGGCAAGGAAGTAGAGGTGTACATTTTGATGGTTAAATAGCTGTCTGCCTGTTGGAACTAAATTAGGTAAATGAGCTATCAGATGAATGCATAATGCTACACCATTGTGAGACTTTGTGACGTGTTTGGTCATCCTGAATCTGCAGTTTGACAGTTGGCATTGACATGCTAAAATTTATTTTTAAGCTTTCCGTTGATATACTATGGCTTGGTTTTAGTTTTTTTCAGTAAGACATTTTAAAATGGTAATTTTAAAGCCCTATTTTTAAAACGCTATTTAACAAACTCCTCATATTAACCTTTTTGAAAATACATAGAGCATGTATTTGTGAAAGTAATCATTCATCATTATTTCATAGATGTGTTCTCTGTACTGAAGGGTTTTTTTAAAATGAGGTACAATTGTCTACTTTCTCACAAACAAACTACAGAAAAATGCCATTTAGTAAAGAATTGAATAAATCTTAGAATCATAGAATGTCTCAAGGTGGAAGGGAGCCATAAGGATCCTTGACTCCAACTCCCTGAAGGGCTACCTAAAATTAAACCATGTGACTAAGAAAGCGTGTCATGGAAATGCTCCTTGAACTCCAACAGGCCTGTGCCATGACCATTTCCCTGGGTAGCCTGATCCAGTGACTGGCCAGTCTCCCAGTGAAGAACCTTTTCCTAATGTCCAGTCTGAGCTTCCTCTGACACAGCTCCATTCTGTTCCCTTGTGTCCTGTCGATGATCACCAGGCGGAGATCAGCATCTGCTGCCTGCCTGGGGTAAGTTGCAGACTGTCGTGAGGCCATCCCTCAGCCTTCTCCAGGCTGAACAAGCCAAGTGACCTCATCCACTCCTCCTAAGTCTTGCCCCCAGGACCTCCTCTGCACACACTCTAATAGTTGGATGTCCTTCACATGCTGAGACGTCCAGAACTGCACACAGTACCTGAGGTGGGGCCGTACCAGGGCCATGCAGAGTGGGACAGTCACCTTCGGCTGGCTGGCACTGCTGTGCCCCATGTCCCCCAGGACACGCTTGGCCCTCCTGGCTGCCAGGGCACTGCTGACTCATGTTCAACTTGCCATCGACCCAAACTCTCAGATCTCTCTACATGGAAGTGCTCTCCAGCCTCGACGAACTATTTCAGTGAAGCTTTTAATAAGGCTTGCTGAATAATTTATGCCCATGGTTCATTTAGAACCCTCTAAAGCTGCAATTTTCTTTAATTGATAAGACTTATAAAATGTGACTCAAAATGACAATATGTCGTTTGATGATGATTCATAAAATATCACTCAAGTTTTTAATTGCACCTATGCTATTGCTAGTGATAGATAAGGAAATGACTCCTAATGACATAAGAAGAAAAAACTTTATTGCTATGAACTTTGTGCTTTAAATCATCACTGTGTTTTTATCACTTATGTTACAAGAGTAACGTATTAATGCGATTTTTTCACATGAATATCTTTCAATATAAACTGAAGTGGAATAGCCAATTCCAATACTTGAATTCATATTCTTAATTAATTTTGAAAGATTCTAAATTAATTTTGAAAGGATAGGTTAGTTTTAAGGTTTTTGCTTTGTTTTGGTTTGTTTTGTCTTTATTATGCAATAAATGTTATTTTACTTGCCTAACCATTTTATTGTCTTTTATATTAAAAAAGGCGTATAGAATATAGAACATTGCACTCTGGAAAGCGTTTGTGTGGTGATGAGAGTAAAGTCCTGTAAAAATGATTGAATGTTCAAAAGATAACCTAAACTAATTCAATGGAAGTTTTCTAAGATACTGGTTTTGTTCTTCATCCTTGGCTATCTGCTCATCAAGGCTTGCATCTCACTTGTAGCAAGATTCATTTATGCAAAACACAGCTTACTAAAATTGTCAGATTATTATTTTTGGTGAAATTACTCTTTCTAGCTTGAAGAAAAATGAAAGGTTTTTCATTGACTTCCATGGTGGTACTTCTGATTTTTTACATGCATCACTTGATGAATATGTTTATCTGTTTTATCTAAGCTACACATCTATACAGTATACATATTTTTTGTCAAGTGGTGCCAGCAGTGTGTTTTTGCATGTGTACTTTATATGAGATGCATATTCTCTAAATTCTGAGCACTTAATTCCTGACTACTGAGAGATCCAAATGTTTGTAGCTTTATACTTCAAGTAGTCATTTATGCTGATACAAACAGCACTTTGTGCAGTTGCTTACAACTTGAAAATAACCATAAGTGTTTGGAATTAATTACTTGCACATTTTAAAATGCAATTTGTAAATCACATAGAGTTTGAATTCATGAAGCCTCAGGCAATATCTGCTATCAAATTACTGCAAGCACAGAGATGCAGTAAGAGTCCTGAACACTGTTCGAACTCTCTCAAAAGCATGACATAGAGAAGGCCATGGCCAAAAACGACGATCAGTCCAAGGAGGCCAGCTCCCTCTGGGACCAGCTGTGTAGCACCAGACAGTTTGTGTCCTACCCTCTGAGCAGTGTGGCCACATCCTGCCTGCCTGCACTCACTTAAGCAATGGATTATGCTTTACTATTTGACAGTCTGGTTGCCTTAGCCTGCGTGCCACTTGTGACGAGGGAAATTCCCAAAGCGTATCCACATCTGTCAGAGAGAAAATACTCTCTGGTTCAAGCTGGTTTCTGTGGTCTGACCTAGCTGACTAATGGTCTCTTTCTGTTTCTGTGTTAGCTTGGTTTCTGGCAAACCTATTCAAAATGGTTTTGTGAATAGATTAAAGAGCTGTGCATCCCTCTGGGCAGATAGCTGTAGTAGTCCGAGTTCCTTTGGCTCTCATTGGTAATGCAGAGTGTATAAATTTAGGTTTTTGCATGTGGCTGCCAGAAATAATAAACTACATTTCAGCTGTAAAATTCTGAGCTTTAGAGCTCAAAGATTATTCAAGGCCTCTGTAGCAGGAACAGTGAGGAATATTGTATTTACCACTAGTATGTTACTTAATGTCAGCACAAACACGGTGGGAGATGGTATAATTGAGAATGCTGTCGTAACAAAATTTAACAGCAGCAGCTAGCACCAAAGAGACATGGGTAACTTAGGATTTTGCTCATCTTGCTGGTTACTCTGCATGGGAAAAGTCTGCTTGCTGGCTTTCAAGGATATAGGTGGAACTGTTATGTGGTGTTAGAAACTGAAACTTAAAAGTGCAGGCACAGGATGTATGAAGTTAATTTGTTTTTCTTTGCTGGCTTGGATGATGATCTGAAATGAAGTGCTAAAAAGTTATTTAATTAAAAAAAACCCAAAAAACCCAAAAAATACCAACAAAAAATACCAACAAAAAAGCAAAACCGAAACAACAACAACAAAACCCCCAAAACACGCACGCACACAAACAAACACTGGGGAAAAAAGGGCCATTTCAGATATCATTCAGTAACAAGCCTCAATTCTCCTTTCTGATTTATTACCGATTTACAGTCGTTTTCAAATTATTTTAATCTTTGAATGCATTATGCACCAGGAAATTTGACTCTGATTCTCAGCCTTATCCATGGTTCTTTAATTTTCGCTTCCTTTCCCCCTTTCATTCCTCCGAGGCACAATGGCCCTTTCAATATGCACTGTATAAAAAGCCAGAAATTGAGGAAGGAATCACAGAAATGGCCTGATTTCACCAACAAAAAAATCTTTTAGGAGAGTCAATCTATTCTATCCCTATTCCTTCATTTTAAAAAAGAACACATAAATATCAGAGTCTAGAAAGTAAGATATGAAATTTATTGAAAAGACATGACCTCCTCTGAAAAATTTGTGTGCCAGGAAATCAAATCAGTAAGGCTTTGGTAGCCAAGGTTATGTTACATTTGTGTATGTCAAAATTTACTTTGCATGGAGAAGAGTAAAGATAAATACTTGTTTGAACCCTTCAGCAGCTTTCTCTCTACTTTTTAGTCAAATTAATGCTCTATACATAACTTAAACTTTAAAGAAATTATTCTGTTTCTGCTTTTCTTCCAATTCTTCCTTTAATTTCAGTCACTTATTGGCTATTTAATAGTCTTCTTTATCTAATGTCCAGCCACAGTATTCTTCCTTTGATTCCCATGAGTCCTTTTTTCCTTCAAATCTTCTCTTAAAATACACTTTCACTGACAAGCTTTCAATTATGATTGAGGAGATCTACTCCTACCCCTTTCTGTTGTCTTAATTAGCTATTCAGTTATTATCCTAATTAGACTATAAGTTCCTTGTGTTATGCACCTTGCCAAGCTATGTGTTTTTAAATCTCCACATGCACTTATAGTATGCAAATAATACCTAATGATAGTAGCAGTAAGTAAAGATGATAAAACAGATAAAAATAAAATGCTTCTCTTCTGATCCTTCACATATGCAGAAACATTTTTAATTACTATTGCTTTAGCTTTCATAGCCACATCATCAAACAGCAAAAGCCACCTGATGAATTTTTAAATTCTCATATCAAGGAATTGTATGGATGACATATTTTCTTGGGGGTTTTTAATTTTATGTTTCAATACCAAATTCTATTGATAATCAGCAAGTTTTTGAAGCTTTCAATGAAATCTTACTGTGCAAGGAAGAGAGAAGATGTTTGCTAAATCCTTTGGCAAAATACGAAATAACATTCAAGATTTAGGAGGAAATTCCTACGCTTTGCATTTTTTAAAAAAAATTTCTTAATAATCATTAAAAAATATATGTAATTAACTGGTGATGCATGAACCTCGGAAGGTCCATCTGGCAACAAAACCTTCTGAATTCATTTGCCATCTGTAAACATCCTGATTCAGAACAAAAAAAAAAAAAAAAAAGAGAAAGGATAGTAGGATGTTATTTATGCTTCCTAGTTTAGGACAGCTTTTAAATCTGTAAGAATATTTCTTCTGCAGTTGTTTTTTTTTTAATAAGAAATAAGTGGAAGAAAAGAATTGTTCAATATTTTTGAATTTGTATCACAGAGAGTCTAACTGTATTTCTGTGATTTTGTGCCCCTAAAAAGCAGTTCCTTTTTAGGCTTCTTCTGTGCACATTTTGGCAGAGCCAGGTTCTCGGAACCAGCTCATAATAGGTGTCCCTGCTAACCTTCATTCTTGTTCTGCCTGGTGCTAAAGTGGCACCAACAAGGAAAAAAGTCAGAAAACCCAAACCAAAAACTTCTGCTGCTTAAAGGCCAGAAAATATTCCATTCCATTCACCTAGATAATATTTTGTTCCTGTGTTTGCATATATTTATGGGTCCTCAGTGGGTAGAGAAGAGCTGGGTTTGCTATGGCAGAAACAAGGATGATGCTTCACTTGTTTGAAGTGCAGCTTCATTAGTAATTGATATTCTGTTCATCAGCTGAAGGAGCTTGTGGAGGGACACTACGTGGGACAAGTGGAACTATTTCAAGTCCACACTTCCCTTCTGAGTATGAGAATAATGCTGATTGCACCTGGACCATATTGGCTGAACCAGGAGACACCATTGCTTTGGTCTTTACTGACTTCCAGTTAGAGGAAGGATATGACTTCTTAGAGATCAGTGGAACAGAAGCACCATCAATATGGTAAGTCAGAGATCTTGTAAAGATCTCACTTCCTGTTTTTCTTTTTTTTGGTGCCTATCTGAAAAGATATTAGAGGATATTTAAGTTATTTTCTACCTGTTAGTAATGACCATTTTTTATGCATTTTCTTTGGTCCCTTTCACCTTTCAGAACTGAAAAAAAAAAGTTTGGTTCTGTTTCTTTCCACATCTCTATCCTTCCTCTTATTTTCCTCCATCTTCAAGAGTTATATTTGTAAGGTATCTTATCAGTGAGCATTTAGTTCATGTTACATATTTGAACTTGTCATAAGAACATTTTCTGATGCTGTGTCTTGAATGACTTCTTATGGTATTGTACTTTAACAAGGAAAGTAGTGAGCAAAAGTCAGCCTCAATAAAACAGGAATATATAGGACAGCTAACACATGACACCTTTTTCTAAACAGGCTGCAATTCAGTCTTACTACATGTACTCGTGTGCAAGCATTACTATCTTATGTTAGCTGATGTTAAACCTGTTTGCTTAGCAATATTAGGGATTAGTAATTGTAATACTAAATCTACATTCTCAGTACTGAGTAAAAGACGATAGTTCTGCCTGTGGGAATGGATTAAATTGTGGAACAGTTTGTATTATGATTTCTTTGCAGCCTACATATGCAAGTATTTCATCCTTTTCATCTCTGAGAATGTCTTGTGCTTGACATATGCACCATTGCTGTAAAATTTAGCCTAGAAAAATGCAGATCTACTCACAGATGACTGATGATTCTTATCTTCAGGATGCCTTCCTAGAGATAGGAAGCAATCCCACTGTTATTTTGATGTCATAACAGGCAAGACAGTGCAATATATTAATAACTGTGATGTTCTAGCTAGCATCTGAACTTTTGAAAATCTATCAATAAAAATGTGTGGTAACTATGCTTGAAAACTATGCAAAAACTTTGGTTTGAAGATACACGTAGATCTACACCACAAGGTTACTCTTTAACATTTCCACATGACCCAAAGTTGTGTAATGGCAGTCAGTGAAACAGCTTGGTATCAAATTAAGTGCTCATGTCTGTCTGAAGTACAGTGTGAGAGTCCCCTTTGCCTCTCACTCATGCACAGACATACACAACAATCATCAATGACAAAGTTTTCTTCTTAGGGCTTCTAAGGATCAGAAGCTGAAATCTTGAAGGGGAAGAACTAATGCAATTTTGCTGCAGAACATAAAAGTCTGCCCATTTGATTTCGTGTAAGAGACTCTACTAGACACTTAACAACATGCTTGTGCTTTTGATTTCTGGTAATAGATGAAGTAGAATACGAGCAGAAGGCATTGGAAATATTTTGCATTGATCTCATGTGATATTGATGGGCTTTACATTGTAAATCAGAGATACAATAAGAATTTTATTTCTCCTAGAATTCAGTCTCAGCATTTTTCTTGTTTTCTGTGGTATGTTGGAGATTATTGTTTAGCACTGGTCACTAAAACCTGGATTTATTGCGTGTTCCTAAGATCATAGAATCATAATATAATTTGGGTTGGAGGGAACCTTAAAAGATCATCTAGTAATATCCCTCTACTGTGAGTAAGGACTTCTTTAATTGGATCAGGTTGCTCAGTCCTGACCTTGAATGTTTCTGGGGATGGGCATCCACCATCTCTCAGGACAACCTTTTCCAGTGTTTCTCCACCCTCACTGTCAAAAAATGTCTTCTTTATATGTAGTCTAAATCTACCCTCTTTAAAATCATCCATGTCTTTCCTGTGCTGAGACACAGATGCAGCACTGCAGGTGAGGTCTCACCAGAGCAGAGCAGAAGGGCAGAATCCCCTCCCTTGCCCTGCTGGCCTTGCTGCTTTTAATGCAGCCCAGGGTACATTTGGCTTTCTGGGTCACACGATGCCAGCTCATGTCCAGCCTCTCACCCCCCAGCACCCTCAAGTCCTTCTTGGCAGGAATGCTCTCAATTTGTTCATCCCCCAGCCTGGATCAATACGAGGGGTTATCCTGCCCCAGGTGCAGCACCTTACCCTTGGCATTGTTGACCCTCATGAGTTTTCCATGTCCCACTTTTCGAGCTTGTCCTGGTACCTCTGGATGGCATCCTGTCCCTCAGGTGTGTCAAGGTCACCACACACATTTTGGTGTCATCAGCGAACTTGCTGAGGGTGCGCTTTATCCCTCTCTCCATGTCACTGATGAAGATACTAAACAGTACTGGTTTCGGTGATACCAGTGCAGGATTAGTACAGGATCACTGATGAAAGTCTGGAGAAGCTATGGGGAGTTTTGTAAGAAATGTTTAAAGGATTATTGGAAAATTTGGAATGAAACTACACATTCAGCTATATTTAAGCCAGAACAGTTACCATAGCGACATTAGAGCCATGCTAAATGTAGTGCATTCTGTAATATGCTAAAATCAGCTGTGTGTTTAAATGGGAAGTTGTTCCATACTTAAAACTAATGGTCTAGGATTGTTATCATCTTAAAATGTGACTTCTTTTTAATTGCTCCCTTTTATTGTATCTGGCATCATGTCAACAGCTTTAGACATTAATTTGATATTAGGAGACATTCCATTAGCATGGTGTGGTAATTAGGATTGTTTTTTCCCTTAAAGGAATATTTGCTGTAAAATAAGCAAAAAAAGACACATATATGAGCACTGTAAAAGCTAGAAAGAGAGCAAGAATAAAGAAAGTAATTTCAGACTGATGATTCTTTAGTGGTTTTAGTGTATGATGCAATGTGTCTGGATTACCCTCTCCAAATGTATCAGCAAGGTTAGAAGCAGTTCCAGCATGACTGCAGTAAAAACAGGACAGACTTTTTTTTTAAGTAAAGCAATGGAAATGCAAGAACAAGTGGAATCTAAATGCTGAAGGAAAGTAATCTGATATATCTATAAAATATGCAAATAAGAGATTTTATGTTATAGTAATTATGTAGATTATACATCTTATTCCTATATAATAGTAATATTTATTATATTACCTATATGACACACATGTTTCTAAACCTTCTATAAGATGTTCAGGTAATTTCTTTTCCAATGCATTGATAAGGAAGAAGAAATTTGTTTACCTTTTCTTATTTTTAAAATCACTCATATGATCTATACTAATGGAATTAGTTTATAAAAGAGTTAAGAGACATTATTTTATGTACATGATAGAGTTAGAAGGTCTAAAACTATTCAAGGTTCATTTGTTGGGGGGTTTTTGGTTTGTTTTGAGTGTTTTTTTGTTGGTTTTTTCTAATTAAAGAGCAGTTATGTACCTCTGGATCTTGAACAAATATAGGTGACTGCATTTTTAATTCTGCTTTGGATCAATAGAAGTGTCAACAGGCTTAAAAAGAGGAACATCAGTGTTTGCAAAATGAATGTGAAGGACATAGGCTTTTTAATATGTAAAAGAAGTAGGAGTATTATCAGTTAGACTGTAGGTGAAAGAAGTCTTTTTGAATTTGAATAATATGCTTAGTTTGCTATTACATAAGGAGTTTTAGGTGTAAAATAAGTTTATTTTGAGCTGATAAGCTGTTGCTTGCAATGCCACAAACAGTACTTGTGGGGGAGCATAATGGAAAGACTGCCTCTGCTACGTGTGGAGCCCATCTCCAAGTCCACCAAACGGTTCATCTTTTGGGTCTGAAGGGCACTTCTGTTGTGAATTATTAGAATATATAAAAAAAAAAATTCTGAACATTCAACACAACTTTTAAAATGCTTCCAAACATGTCCCTTTAGACCTCTGCATAAGTTATATCATACTTAAAATTAAATCCAGGTTGGATCAAAGATAGTATTAAGAAGTATCTTAAGTATCTTAGAAATCCAGACTTTAACTGAACACAGTTTTGAAATAGAAATCTATTGTTTAGGGAAAGCATCCTATTGAAAATCTCTTAGTCTTTCCCCAGACTCCTCCTTGAGATGGAAGTTTGGAGTTTTTTATTATTATTTGTAGGTTAGGTAAAGCTGGGCAATTCACATGGGCATGGATAGGTCCAACTCAGGCTTTTTCATGTAAGTGTGGGTTGGCCATAATTTTTACAAGGTCATCAAGTTATCTTAGACTGTAAGACTGTGCATGAAAGGTGATTATGATACTAAGAATAATCCTGCAATTATTATTTTTTTTAACTTGGAATCTTAATTTTGAACAAATTTTGTTCAACTTTTTTTTCTCTTTGACCTTACAATGCTGATTTTATCTTGTTGTGCTTCAATTTAAAGCCAAAATTATTTTCCTTCACATTTTTGTCAGTATTTGCCAATGCAGGAGAATGAACTACACTTCATACTTTTTAGTCTAAATTAATTTCCTAATACTATTTAAAATTACCTTCAAGATTATTCTGACTTCCTTATAAATCATCTCAATACCATAGTGAAAGGCCATAAAAATGTATGTGGATGCAAGAGTTATTTGGAAGCAGCAATAATGAATTGCTATAATCTTGGCATACAATTTGACATAAATACCTGGAGTCATCTGAAACTCACTTCTTATTTCTGTGTTAATGAATGACTCCTGTAACAGCTGGATCCTATTTTGTGTTTCTTAGCTAAATGCACCAGCCCAAACACTCAGATATGTTTCGAAATAGTAGGATTTCAATTTGCATGCTTTCTGTCCTGTTTATAGATCTGTTGTAATCTTAACTACCACCCTCCTTGTGAGAGGCCTATAGCAAAGTAGTGCATGAGGTAATGGAGTGGTCTAGATCACCTCTTTGAGAGACACGTATGGCAGTAGATCCAGACATCTGAGCTGAGTGTTTAGCTCAGAATTACATAATTAGACAGCTAAAGAGCACCATCTATTGGTTTGCTGTTAAAAGATGTATTGTTTGTGGATCACCTTCAGTGAGTTGTTCTACACCAGGAAAAGGCTTGGGACATACCCATGCCAATATAAGGCACTATTTTTGTTTCCTTCTCCATCAGGTGAGAAAGGATATGCCGTGGCCATGCAACAAAGGGAAGGCTGTTAGAGCACAACGTTTTCATTTAAGAAACCTTATAAATTTTTATTACTTTAGGTGTAATTGCTTACTTCTTTTAGCCTCTTTCGAGACATCATGACCGTCATTCCTTTTTTTGTGTCACCAGTGAAATCCTGCAAAATCAAATGCTTGTCTTGGAATTACTGGTAAAGGGTTCTCTTGCTGTCTACTAGTTTTTGGAAGCTCTTATTTTCTCTAGGTTTTAACTAGATTTCCCCTATTACCTGTTTTGGTTAGGAAACCAGTAAGTATAAGCTTCTCTACTGCATAACCTGTCCATCTGACCTGCCATGAACCACATTTGGGTTTTTTTCAGGAAAACAAGTTGCATAGTTACCCTTAAATTCTTTCTATTGACTTTCATGGTGCAAAGTTTTCAGTTTCCATGTAAAAATCATGTAATCTATCACATTTGAAAATTAGCAATAATTTTACCTAGCACTTGAACCCAACCTATCAAATATATATAGCAACACAAAAACGTTTAAAACTTATTTACCGTAGAGCACTGTTGAGTTCCAAACCCCCAAGATACATTGGAAGGACAAAGAAACTTTTAAGGGAAGTGGCTAATGTAGATTGTGTGCCTGTGTGAAGAGCTTTTTAAGAATAAAAAATTTAGTGATCCTGACAGAACATACAGATTTTTAATTCATAATATGTTTATTTACCTGAGTAGAATTAAAATTCTGTTAATTAAATATATTTTTGCTAACAGATTTCTTCCATACATCATTCGTTCAGACTCATGCCACAGCAGACATGATCAGAAGGTATTTACATATCGAAAATTGAATAAATGACAGAAAAAAACCCAAAAAAAGTAATATGGCAAACACCGTGTCCCTTTAAAAAGCTCTGTGGAATACATCTTTTCCCCATCTTCTGAGTCCTGGCAGTTGCTGCCCTTGGTACTGATGCTTGTCTCTCCGGGTTTCTCCTAGCTGTTTTCTGTTGGTAATACCTGTGCTCCCACTGCTCCCTTCGCTCCCACGAATGTGGTCCTATTTCTGCATCTTCCCTTTGGCATTTCCTGCTGTGTTCAACGGTTTAAGCTTAAAATCTGTTAAAACCTATACCAAAAAAGAATTGACAAATCATAGCTGATCCTGGTTTTTCATAGATAAAGGGTTGAAAAACAAACACCCTCAAGCACTTTTATTTTTAAAGTCAGCCATGTGGTTTAGTCGTAGTCAAAATGGTGTATCAAAAGTTTGCAAACAAAGTGCTGAACTTGAGTTCCCGTGGAGTTGTGTGATCTTGGAGAGAATGTCTTGCTGGTCTCAGAGCTGTTAAGCAGAGTCCCAGAAAGAATTATCCCAACTCACGTATTAGGGAATTTGTAAAGAAAATTGGCAGAGTGTTTTGCATAGGACATCAGCTATGTATACTAAACATGTCACACAGGCAACTGGTGTACTCTAGTTCTAAAAGTATTGCTTTCCAGACTCTTTTAAAATTCCCTGAGTGGGAAATAGCAAGTTTTAATTCAGCATCTATAGCCAGTTCTTCTTTTTTTAATAGCAGTTTCTAAACCCAAACATATGCAGATAAACAGCTTCTTCACTCCAACAGTTTTCCCATAATAAGGATTAATAAGCTGATATCATCAGTCATATATCTTGTACTTGGCTATATTTATCAAAATCATCATGTTCCAAAATGGATTTTCTTCAGGCATTCAAATGCCTCCTTGAAAAAATGAATTATCCACAGTTGTACGTAAATTGTTAGCAGGCTTGGGGAAATATAGTGAACACTGCTCAGTATCTTTGGAGTCTATGGAAATGGATGGGACAGTTAGTGAACAGTTTGCCCTCCCTAAAATTTATGCAAGAGAGAAGATGAAACTTGACTATGGTTAAGAAAGCAAAGCTGCAGGGAAATTGGTATCTTAAAACAGTGTTACATTTATTTCCACCATCCTGGGCGTTGCCTTCCTTTTGCTTTCAGCATCCTAGTGGCATTTTTAAAAATTGTTTTGATACAGAGTAACATGTCTGATTGTTGGGTTTTTTTATTATTTAATTGTATATTAAATAATGCAGTATATATTATATAAGGACATGAGCTCTGCTATTTGCAGTGACAAACCTCCAGATTCTAATTGCTGAAATGGCCATAATGAAGAGAAGAAAAAAGAGTGCAAGTAGTGGTTTCAAAAATAAGCTGAATTGTAGCATCCAAATTTGTATGTGATGTCTGTGTTGGTGGCATTGCACTGGAAGAAAGGAAGTGTTGGAGGGAATAAAGACCACAGTTTTCCTTTCTATTATATGTTGTATGTATATATATGTATATCATTTTTTGGTTAATCTGATTAAAAAAAAAAAAAAAAGAACATTATACAGAGTCCTGCTGCAAAGACAAATCTATTTAAGGCTCACTTAATAAATATGTTTAGTTTATGATAATATCTCACATCAAAAGTTCTTAGACTTGTATTTGAAAAAGGCATTTCTGAAATGCATCACCTATCTCTTGGTAGTTTTTTCATGCTAAATAAGATATAGAGAAAAATACATGTTAGTATCCATATGCATAAAAGTGTGTTGAAGGTTTTGCAAGGATTTTGACCTTAAAATAAATAGGAGGGTAAATATATTTCACGCTCATAGTAGTGACTAAACTCATCTAATCTCTCGCCTGTGTTAGCTGTAAGGACACAGAGACCACTTAGCTGTTAACATCAGCATGTGAGTCGTGTATGAAGTGAGAAGTACAGAGGCACTAAATTGACACTTAATTCACAGAACACTATTGCTTTCTTTGCACCTATTAATTTACAGCCTACTGTGCTGAAGAGGCATAAAGGCTTCATTCATAGCACATCACAAACTGACAGGAACATAAGAGTGAGAGGACTCACTTAGGGAAGCACTGTGACCCACAGTATAATTTTCCATTATATTTAAAAGAACATAAAAAGCACTAGATTTTTAAAATTAAGTATATGAGCACAGTTTAAATACATTAACAGAGAGCTCAGATTGCTTAAAATACCATTTTACTCTGTTTCTAGATAGATTTTATAGCCCTGGGGATTCAGTGTGCTCCTAAAATACTCTTTTACTAGGTCTGTTGCATTATTCTAAAATATCTATACCATTAGCTTCATTTGCTCACAAAATTCTTGACATTGGATTCGGGAAAATATGTTTTAATGATGAAATAGTTCATGCCAATGATTAGAAACTTTTCTTAGAGATGTTTATGAATAATTAAATTTCTTGCTTTTACACAGTATCTATCCATTGCGGTCAACATGAAGTGTAAAACAAAACATACAGATATCTTGACTTTTGGAATGTTACATTATATTCTTCCTCTCTCTCCACTTTTGCTATACAGCCCTTCCAGGCATTCTAGGTTTGCATGCAATAATCACAGTACTTCTGAAAAAACACACCTGCTCACTGATTAAAAAACCAAACCAAACCAAACCAAACCAAACCAAACCCCAAAACAAACCAACAACCCCCNCTCCCAAAACCCCAACAAACCCACAAGCAAACAAAAACCCAAACCCATTCTAATTTAAACTGGAATTGTCAAATCTATATTTCTTTTGAGGTCTGTGTTACCGCATGAGAAGGAAAAAGTTTAATAGAGAAAATCTTGCTGTTAATACATGTCTGCATATAAATATGGAGTCTCAAACTTGTAGAAGTAATACAGTTCAGTTCATCTGGTCAAATCATATTAACAGAGATCAATATTGGGACTACTGGATCAGTCTGGAAAACAAAAAGAAAGTTATTCCCTGGATGTTACGCCAAATTCTAGTTTTTGACACTGGTACCTAGTTTAGCAATAATATCAGAAAGGAAATCAATCATGGTGTAAAGTTACACTGGCATGGGTAGTGGCCTCTTTTCCCATTAGAACGAGTGAGGTGAGAATGAAGGATGATAATTTCCCAAACTGCTCTTTTAAAGCACTGCATTTTTCTATCTTATATTTCAAATATATTAGAATTTTAATATTAACTATTGCCATTTTCTAATAGATATAGAGGGGTTTAATACAGCCTGGGTTTTTTGACACATGCTTTCAAACACTCAAGTATATGAAAAATTGTTTGGTAGAAATTAGCATAGTTGAATGTGTTCTTACTTTCCAGCATATAAAATTATCTCAGCAATTATTCATCACATTTTAAGAGAAGAACAGAATTTTACAATGTAAGAATCAAGTGTGAATATAGGTCTGTTTTATTTTTTTCCTGGATGTACTGAAAGCTGATAAAACATGGTACATGACAACTAAAACATTTTTTAGTAGTTTGGGTTGTTTTCTTTCCAGCGATATATACCAAAGTAGACATACTCCTCCAGAAAACTCTCCCTGAATTTCCACTGCAAGATTTTTAGGCCAACCACCCATTAGTTTGTTGCATGTTTTTTCTGCTGAGACCAGTGCTGTGCTCTACAGCAGCTCAAAGTAAACCTGCCAATGAACTGTTCTTACAGTTAATAAATACCTTGGGCCCCTGGTATCTCTGTTTAGTTAGCACACAGAAGACATCAATTATTTCTTTGACTCTAAAAGAATGTTAAATTGAATTTAAATAACTTGTTTATTGATGGCTACTCTTTTTTAAATGCCTGCACTGTAGGCTAGTGATTGGACTCAATGGGTTTTCTGCAGAGGTCTGCACTTAGAAAACACTGTGCTGGTGTGCATCTCTGATGTTTCAAAGCGGTAGTTACAGCACAGAAAGTTTAGATATGATGTGCAGTGGTGACTGAGATATTGTTTCTGTTTATCCAATCTCCCAGATGGTCAAGGGAGAAGACAATCAGCAGGGAAAGCAATTTGCTGTGAATAAAAATAAAACACAAGGATTTTGCTAGTTTAGCCAAGCTTGTGGCAGCACCACAATGAAGAGTGAGAATTTCAGATGTAAACCATCTAAACAAAAATTGAAGTACTAATGATTACTTTTTATGCATTGGATGCTGATGGGCATATTAACTGAAAAACTATTCCATATTCTGATAAGATTGGCAAATTGGAAAAGAAAGGACTGTCTCATGATTAAAACAAATTGAGTTCCTCTTTAAAATCTGGGTCTTACACGTGCTTTATTCACAGAGTAGCTACGTCATGGTAACTATTATCTTCAGACAAGATTTATGCAAGGTTTTGCCAATATTGTGGTCCTCATTTCTCTTGTATTTGGGTTCAACTCTTTCAGCTCTTCTGTCAGCTGCAACTACTTTGGTTGAGCCATGATGATTATTTCAAAAAGGTCTTACAAAATTACACCAGAAAGAAAAAGGAAGAAAGAGTAAAGAACTTTATTTGTAGTTAATGTACAGCCCATTTATGAAGTGGAGAGAAGAGACCGACTCCCAAATAAGGGAGTGGATTTATGGATTCTAATATTCATATTCAGTGAATTTAGTTTCAAATCAATTATGTGATTATATAATGATTTAGCTTAGTGATAGACTTAAAAATTGAAAACTGATGTAAGAATCAACTGATATAAAAAATTCTGGTCCTCACAACCTCAGCAGTGACAGCAGATAAAGAGGATGCTTGAGCCCTTCATGTGACCCCCTATTACCTGGTTCTCAGTACAGTGTTTCAATGAACAGGCCGTTTTTGAAGCATATTAAAGAGGTGTTCATAAACCAATATTAGACCAAAATTAGAACACCTGGAGACAGACTGTTCACGGGTTTAGAAGGATGTTTGAAAAGGAGACACGTAATTAGAAAAGAATTAAAGATGATTCAAAAGTGGATGCTTGTCTCATCTGAAAGCAGTTTCACAGGTAAAGGTTTAGAGCATCTAAATGCACCCATGCAGAGAAAACACCATATCATACCTAGCTAAATAGATCAAGGTCACTATGGCTAAGACAAAGAACCATAATCTGTTTCCACAGTTGAAAGAAGCAATGGCTTTGTTGTTTTAGCAAACTTCAAAGTTGATGTTGAATTTTCCATCTCCTCATTTCTTAAATTGAGATTGGATGTGTGTCTTAAATTTGTGCTCTAATGAGGTGTAAATTATTATGTACAGCCCAGGAGTAACAATAAGATTTCTAGTTTTAATATACATAACCTTGATCCCTAGACTGACTACGCAAGAAGACATTATAGCAGTTGTTCTTCCGTCTTCATTGTTGTGAAAAAAATCCTTCCAAGTAGCAAATCTTATATTTAGCATTGAAGGTGTGGGATTCCAGAATGTGGCACTATTTATGAGGAGAGTTTCTAAAGATAAGGGTTTTAACTCTTCTGCAGAGGGCAACTATCAAGAGAAATCTCAGTTTCTTAGAAACTGGTGTACAGGTTTTCGTAATAAATATTTAGAATTAGCATGCTGCCCCCTGGGTAGAAATAAGGTAATAAAACAGGGTAGTGTGTTTGCTTCAGCTGCTGTGTTTGAAATCAATCCACTGCAGTCCCATTGGGCTGGATAAAGCTCTTAAAAATGTTAATTTTTCTGTGTACAATAAATAGCAGTAAAGCCCTGCAAATCTACATAGACTTGAGAGCTGAATTAATACGTTTTATTTATATTTGGGATTTGTCCACATTTTAAATGGTTCTATACCGGGAGAATCTCAAGTCATTGTCAAATTTTAGACACTAATGATTAGTTTACAGCAAAAGAGAATCTGTCTTAAAAAAAAAAAAAA
>VZTA01028490.1:140820-157768 GCA_013398855.1 Mohoua ochrocephala
TACTTCTCAGAAGACTGAAAAGAAAGATTACATGTTCGATATGAAAATGTTAAAAAGAGTTTGCAGATCCTGTTTGCTCCAAATGTGGATATTCTTTCAGAAACTTTTACTTCTCATGAGTGATAACAGTTTCCTGTTTGTTCAAAGTATATAGAACAAGAGTATTTTTTTGTTATCATAATCTGATAAATTCAGGCAACAGATATGAAATTCATATTTAGGAGCAAGATGTGTCCATTCTAATAATAAAATATTGCCTGTGTAAATGAAACCATGAAAATTCTCCACCTGAACAAGAGCATATTTTTTTCAGAAAAATACTGCATAACTCCTGATTTAGTGTTAAGCAGGTTATCTATTGTTCCCCATGTCAGTGTTTGGTTTTGTTTGAATTTTTTATGGTGTCCTGGGGGATAGCTCAAGAATTTTGCTTGAATGGAAACCAATTGGTGTAAAATAGAAGAGAGGCATAGACATGATATGAGTTT
The DNA here is from genome assembly GCA_013398855.1 of Mohoua ochrocephala. Taxonomy (NCBI): domain Eukaryota; kingdom Metazoa; phylum Chordata; class Aves; order Passeriformes; family Acanthizidae; genus Mohoua; species Mohoua ochrocephala. The sequence continues at coordinate 141,309 of VZTA01028490.1, forward strand.
GTGTTTTCTGTGACTTTTAGCAAGTTACAACTGGCTAATCTTATCTCCTGCCAACCTAGAGAGCCACAACAATTCTTGTGATCGGACTTTGTCCGGAATTCTGGCAAAAACAGTAGAGGAGCTGCTCCCAATGAATCATACGAAAACTTGTTCCCTTCAAGACAGGTAGCAGACGGCTCCAGTCAAGTGAAGTGAAGGAACTCCCTGCCTGCCTTGGGAGGCATTTTTGTAGACTACCCTTTTTGATAGGCTCCTTCATGAGAATCAAGAACAAATGTCTCTTTTTCCATTTCTGAGATGGATTTTTACATTTTTGTTCTTGGACTCTCATTCCATGCACCTTAACATCTACCAGTGTGAAACAAGTCCAGCTGCCCTTTAGGATATTTAAAGGTAGGATGAAGAAATGAGGGTATTGAGAGGAGATCCTTGCAGAATATGCTCAGAAAACCAAAGATCCTTTTCAAGAACATGGGTTTGTATCAAATAGAGAGGTATAAACATCCACAACAGCATGGAGTTGCCCGTTCTCAGTGTTGAACAAAGACAGTCTATCCTCAATGAGGTTTTCATGAGGCACTAAGAATGTAGTGGGAATTTGTCTAATTTTGTGGCTGAGAGGCTGTTGGAGGGTTAGAGGGCAGTTTTTGGGGAATGCAGCCAAAGAACAGCACCATGCCACTCACTGCATGTAGTCTCAAATTTGTTTACAGAAAACACATATCAGGTTGGGTACATATTGGGAGGAGCTGTCAACTTCCTCAAGGGCAGAGAGGCCCCGCAGAGAGACCTGGCTTGGCTTGCCTCTGTCCCACCTCACGCTTGGTTTTCTACACCTTGTTTTTAATGTCTGTGTATCTTCCCCGAGTGTTTTTTGGTTTAACATTTTACAGTTGTCTGCATTAAATCACTGGCATGAGCTGCCGATGACCTCAGCCCCTGACCAATTTCTGCACAACCAAACCTGACTGACCTTCTACATGTGGCTGGAATAGAGACAGCAACATTAACTTCTGTCAGCACTTGCTTTGGATACGCTCAGCTGTGGCAGCACAGCAATAACACACTCATTCCTTGCTTATGACCAGTGCTTGACAGTCTTGTGTGTGGCAGGGAGTTGTTTCCTCATTAAGGGCAGGTGCTCACAGAGATAGCCACGTTCAAAGCATTTGGGTTTCATGCTGGCATTCAGATCAATACAGACAGGTGTGGCTCTCTTGTGTTCTTATGGGACTCAGTTTCAGAATGCTTAACCTGACAAAAACCACTCACGTAAAATATACAATACTGCATTTTATACCCACAGCAGGGAAATTATTTTAAAATTTTTAATTGCTGATTTTGATGCTTAACATGGTAAAAGCTGAGTTGGTTTGTATTTCATAGATATGGTCAATGTGGATTTACCTAGCCTATGTTGTAGAGAAGAATAAACTTTGAAAATACAGCATAACTACTATTCTTGTTTAGCAGTACAGTAACAATCTCTGTATTTTCTTTTATTCAAAAAAAATCGAAACTCCAATTTGATGTAGCTTCATGTAAAGAATGAAGCCAATAGTTTTACCAGTTGGAGGGCAATGCTTTTGTGAAGTATGTAGGAGGTAGTAAGCCTGATTTATTGGATGAGCTGTACAAGATCCAAAACCTTCGGAAGGTGTAGACAAAGTAAATCTTGAAAAATAGAGCATGAAACGTTAATGAACAAATAATAATTTCTATTCTCAGCATGTTGGTAGAAATAGAGTACATCTGTCCCACCCAGCAGCTGCATCATTTTGAAGCTCTTGAGAGGGCTTGTGGAGGTGAGGAGAATATAAATCACAAATTGGACACTGAAAAAGTAGGCAAAGAAACAGAAATACAGTCAGAAAGTGTCTAAAATACATCAGTAAGGAAAGAATATGGGAGATTTTTATTCCAATATTTACGATATTATAGAAACTGAAAATCTGAACAGTTTTAAAAATTACTTGTTTTAATTTTAATGTAATACTATGATAAAAGATTAATACAGAGATCAAATATTGTTTTCAGAGCCAAAACAGAAATGCTAGTATTTTATCTTAGAGCTATTTCCAGTAAAACTAGGGAGAAATCAAACTTTTCTTTGCTCAAAGAAGTGGAATATAATTTTTGTAAATCAATGTGCCATCTGTATTTATTTATTTTTAATACTCCTAAATATGATTTTCCTTATTAACTAGTCACGTTTAAAAGAATTGCCACCATGAAGCTATGATGCTGGAAAACATCCCATTTCAGCTTTAATTTAGAATTAAATGTTCTCATTCACTGATACAAACTAGTATTTATTTTCTTAAAAGTATTCCCTTAGCAGTACTCTTTCAGATGACTTTTTACAAACAACCGAGATCCCCATTCAGTATCTAATCTTTGTATCTAATAATTAGCCTTAGCTCCCCCACAATAAAACAACGCTTGCTGTGCTTGTTTTATTTTAACTGTTGACAACTTTGAAGACCTCACCAACTCACTAGTTCGGTTGGGGTTTTTAAATTACATTTAGTTGTGATATGCTTCTGTGAGTACATTCTTTTTATCAGCTAAAATACGGAACTTCAGTAATTTTATATTCAAATCCTACATGTTTTATAAAGGAATTATATAAAATGTATTCTATCATTTATAAGACTTCAATTGCAGACCCATTTCGTTTCAATTGTTTTTATAAAGTTGATTTCTTATTTACTTTATAACTTGAAACAAGTAACACATGAACCTTCTTTTCTGACTAGTGAGCTTCAACTATGAGTCAAAGGACCTAAATATGAAAGCATTACAGAGAATTCAGTTCCTATAAATCTCAAAGAGATCAGCATTCTTTTATCGTCACTGTTTTCAGTTTTCGGAGGTTGATCCAATTTACAGGAAAGATATCCAGCTGGCACAATCATACCTTTTTTTTCCTCTGTATAACCTATTTGTGGGTAGGAATTCATATTATGACAATAGCATACCTCAGTTGAGTCCTGACCTCCACAGCTCTCGGCTTTTTTTTTTTTTTTTTTAAATTTTAAGCAGGCAAATCTATAGCATTTAGTGGATTTGCCTATTTAAGTTCCTAGTGTGAGTATGATAAAAATGAACCAACCACTGAAACATGAATCTAATAACGGAACTTTATGTCTTTCAGTAATTCTGATTTTTCTATTTTTTTTTCTGGTTTTGTTTGTGTTTTAATAATGCAGAATAAATGTGCATGTGCATCATGAGTTTACAACAATAGCATTGCTAATTCCAAATTTTATTGTTCTGTAACTCTGAATCAGCAACTTGAACCTTGGCTTAAGCAAGCCAAATGGGAAGTCAGCAGCAGCAGTTAGTGCAGCTCATGTTGAGAAGGTGAAGTTCCCTGCAGATTGAAGTCTGTGTGTTTTCCACTGTCTAAAATATGGAGAAAAAAATCCTTTGACATTTAGATTTGAAGTGCACGTATGCCTTGATTTTATATCTTCCTAATGATATTTTATATTTCTGTAAAAAATGCAAAACTTTGCACTGCATCATAGAGAAAAATGTAGGGACAGTAAAGATACTTATGCAAGACCCCTCCTATTTACATATTGCCAGCAAAGGGATATCAAATACATGGAGATTGTTAGTAAACTTTGTATGTTTCTCAATTCTTAGAATCACCAGCAGTTTTTGATGACAAAATTTAACTTACAAGAAAGTGGTGGCATTAAACATTTACCACATTTTAGTCATCTTTCATTAGGGAAAAAATATTATGCATATAATATTGAGTTATCAACAAACAAGGTACACAGCAGAAGGAGTGGAATATTTTTTTTGGCTTTAAAGGAAATACTAGTAGGACAAGATTGCATATAAGTTCTCATATATTAAATATTCCAAAAAAATAAATCTAGTCCTACCATTTTTTCTAAATTACAGTCTTTTTTATTATTATTTGAATATACAGTGTTCAGCAGAATACATCTTTATGCCTTTGAAAATGTCAGAAAGGGTCACAGATGAACAGTAAAGATGTTTGTCTGAAACTTAAGTATATCAAATTCCTCATCATTTCATCTGTCTTTAGGTGTACCTCATTTTTTGAAGCTGTAGAATGACTTGATTCAATGGTTTTATCAAGCTGTAGTATTTACTCTGCACTGCTTTTCAAACGGCTACTTCTATTTTAGTGTGATCTGTCAACAGACCAGGTAGCTAAAGGAATTGGAAATGCATGTGTTTCTGCTCTGAGTTGTGTTCAGATGTAACTACTGACAGATTTTTACTGAACCGCTGGGAAAAAAAACCCACCCAAAATTCATATAAATCACAGTCTTAATTCCTTTTGAGCAATGATAAATGTTGGAAATTGGAGAATAATCGAGCCAAACAAAGGCCTAATCTGGCCAAACAGGGGCTTTACAGTGTCATAAAAACCCAGAGCCATATTTCATCCTCTTCTTTTGAGGGATAACAGATTAGTGATTTCTGAGCTGTGTTGATAGTCAGCTGCATACATCTAGTTTGATGACTGCACATAAGCAGTTTAGTGTGGCTAAGGCTGACAATGGGTAGGGCCCAGAGCACTCTCAAACATCCTACAGATGATTTCACAGAATCACACAATCACAGAATTAACCCATTTGGAGAAGACCTTTGACATCATCAAGTCCAACCTCTGACCTAACTCCACCTTGCCAACTAGACCATGGCACTGAGTGCCACATCCGCTCTTTTCTTAAACACCTCCAGGGACGGTGACTCCACCGCCGCCCTGGGCAGCCCATCCTAATGCCCAAGCACTCCTTCAGTGAAGAATTTTTTTTTCCTAATGTCCAGCCTAAACCTTCCCTGGTGCACCTTAAGATTGTGTCCTCTTGTCCTGTCGCTGTTTGCCTGGGAGAAGAGGCCGACCCCCACCTGGCTACAACCTCGTTTCAGGGAGTTGCAGCTCGTGCTGTTACATTCTACAACATGAAATGTGATCTGTGTGACTTTTCTGCCTTTTATCGTCTGACGTCTGTAGTATTCTCAAATGAACAAAAAAGGGCTCAACCTATGTAAGCTCTACACTTTATATAAAGGTACACAAATAGAAATATTTTCAAAATATACAATAGATATATCTGCATATCTGAAAGACCTATGTCTATTAAACTGAGACAGAAACCATTAGTTGCTTGGAATAAGCAAAGAACACGACAAGAAAAAAAGAGAATATGGGAGGGAAAGGAGCACACGAGTATGAAATTCCATATAGGAATATACCGTGATGTTTTTCTAGAGGTCTGTATCAGTGACAGTATGTTTGAAACAAGCTGAGAATAAAAGAATTTTGCTACCACTTTGCGTGGGACAGGTTTCTTGGCTGCTACCACTATCTGTTGTTGTTGCTATGGTTTTTAGTTGTGTTTGGGCTTTATAGTTATGATTGAATCACTGTATCTAGATGTTCCTGATGCTATTCTAATTTATGAAATACTAACATCAGTGACTTTTGGTGAGCGTTCTCATTAGGAGGTAATATCTTTTATTAGGCTAACTGCTAGTATTAGATAAAATATACAAAGTTGTGGGTAATAATTCAGATTGAAAAATAAACATCATAGATTCACCTTCCAAGTAACCTGCCTACCCATGGGAATCAGCAAGTTAATTCCTCATTTTGTTTTGCTTGTCTGTGAGGCTTTTGCTTTCCCCATTAAAGTGTCTTTATCTCAGCCCAGGATTTCTCTATGTTTTACCCTTCCCCTTCTCTCCCTGACTGCACTGGTGGGAGTGAGTGAGTGGCTGCATGGGGCTTGGCTGCTGGCTGGGGTTAGACCATGACGCTCCTGAATCTGTGATGCTTAGTGTTCAATCTGAATATGAACTTTAGGTTCCAGACTTGGCTTTAGAATGTGTCTTGTGAGTCTTCCATGAGAAACTTGACAGTAGAATATTTTTATTGATTAAAAAGGAAAATGAAAATATTCTGCCATTGCTGACTGTTTGCTCATCAGTTATCTGCACCAACCTGGTATTCTGTGATGCTGTATTTCATATGGCCGAACAGCACATGAGTACAGCTATTCCAGCTCTTAGGGACTACTTTAGTCTCAAGGGTAGTGGAGGAACAGGAGATAGTGTGTCTAGGAAGTAAAATCTAATAGAAAAACATTAGTGTCCATTATCAATAAGATTATAATGAAATGGCTATAACTGCACATTCTGTAAGGCCTGCAAACCCTAATTAAAGCTTACTTTATTACTAGCCAGTTAAAACTAAAGGAAAAGTAAACCCCACCCACTACAGCTCCTAGTGTGTTGTGATAGGTGGTATCTTGGAGGCATTCCCAAGAAGGAATTCTTGCATACTTCTGGTCAGGGAATGCAATACAATAAATGGTCACATAATGCAAGATGGATGGAAGGGAGTGTTTTTGCCTGGAAGTTTCATGGTGTCTGCTGTAGGACTGGGGCATTTCCATTACTAATGGATGTACAGTCAAGCAACTTTGAGACTTGTCCTTGGGGCAGAAAAAGCCACAGTACAACTCAGTCTTGTCCACTGACTTCCCCTTGACTCTTAAATAAGGATTGTCCCAAATGGAAGTTGGATGAGCGTTTAGAACTTTCACATGTAGTTTTCAAATAATGCTTTAAAAAAAAAAAATTAAAACAAGAACTTGGCAAAGTTTATTGAAAATCAAGTATTTAGTGATGGCGTATTTGGTACTTCAGTTCACTGACTTGTATATCTTTGTTATAGTGCATAATTTGCAATAATTATAGCAAGTGTTTACGAGAAAAATAACCAAAATAAGCAAGTAAAAGTTAGTCATATGTTAGGTTGTGCTTGCTACTAAGAATAAATAGAATGGTTTCTTATACATCTTCTCACAAAATTGATTGAAGAAGCAAATTATGTTAGGCTTTTCTTGTGCTTTCATGTACAATTTACTTTGTAAGATTCTTTCTCTCTGTTTTATTTGGAAAAAATGTTCAGAAAAAATGTTCAACCAGGTACCTCATACTGTGCTATCAATGAAAATAATTTATGTAAATCATGAATTTTTTGGTTCATTTTGTCAGCACTTCGAGTCCTTCATTGTAAGTGGATGTTCTTAAATTCCACTGGTTTCTTTTCCAAATAAGGGAAAAAAAATATCAAAATCAAATAGAAATTCAGGTATGAAATAAAAATGCAAAGCTGCTCCTCGAAGTAAACTTTCTACTTTTATTCTGTGATGAAAGAAAACATGAGTTTCTGCATATTTTGTTTTGATTTTGTGAAATAATGATATGAAGTGAAGTCTTCTTGGTATGATTTTGTCTTTTAACTAACACTAGCTATAAATGCAGACACCAGAATATTTGTCTTTGAAGCCTCACTATTAAAACCACAAAGATATTTCTAGTACAAAGAGCTGTACCTATGCACCCACCTGACTGTCTATCCATATTGTTTTAATGTGTAGTATTCATAAATAAAATGATGAATAATTTATCTCCATCTGTGCAGACAGATTTTACCACCGTACTACTCTGTAGCTGTCAACTCTGTAAGATAATGTTCATGCTGTAGAAGCTACTCCAGCGAAATTTAACACAACTTTCTAGGTCTTTAAAGATAACATGCCTAGTGAGACAATATTTTAAACATTGCTCAGTAATGCTTAATTGCATTATCTGTCCAGAAAGATATTTGAAGGCAGTATTACAGATGCAGCTTCCCTAAATGCACTTTCACTTACATGTGTCTTTAGCTGATGAAAGAGCATGCGAGTCAATGACTTTGATTTCCTTACAAATTACAGATTTTGCATCCTCTGGTATTACTAATTGAATTTTTGATAGGTTGAGAGAGTTTTGCTTATTTTCTTAATATTTAAGTTTAAATAGGTACCCTGGGAGAAAAAAAAAATTGTTTTAACTTTAACTGCTGCAAACAAGTGCATTTGTTTATATTAAATTGAGCAGCTTTAAAATACAAGAAAACTCAGCTACCAAGCCTCAAAACTTTTTCATTTTCTTTCAGAAAAACAAAAATCTTATTGAATGATTCTCCATACTCAGTGCAAGTGCACTGTGAATGATAATACAAATGGCTTAATTTAATCAAAGAACTTTTATATACATCTAAATAAGATTCTGTGTCATCCTATTTGATTTACATGGAGATTTATATACTCTGGATTATACTAAATGTCAGAGTGAGCACTGTGTCATAGTACTGTGAGGTAAAGATGTGTAGCTGCACACTAACTGATTCTGTTTTCCCTGTCCCTGAAAAGGGAAAGCAGATGCTTTTGATGTTCAGAGGAGACAGAACACCCTTTTATTTTTTTATTTTATTTTTCGTAGAATCTTGCAGCAAGCAAGAGACAATCCACTAATCCACTCTATTCAGAAACTACACAAGTAAACTCAAGGAGTGTGGTTTTGCCAAGTGCAAATGTGTACTTACAACACTCATATGGCTCTTTGGGAGATACTTTATGGGCACTATTTCTTCCAAACATGCATTGTGGTTTTAGCACAAGGAACATGTCAGCATGAGAAGTTAACATTGAATGTAATCACAGTAGCTTACAGGTTTTGAGTAAACTTTTTTTTGGCAGTCTTTTCTATAATTCATATATATGACATTGGAAATCCATGTTTTTTGACACTTACACTAAAATCATAGTGGTTTTGTTCCCTAACTGCAGGATATCTTTTTTTTCCTCTCCTGTGCTTCAAAATACTGCAAAAGTGAGAACAGTATAATGCACAAGGCACTGTGAAGGAAATTCAGGAATAAGAAAAATTTTACAAAAAATCAGAAGGGAAGAAAAAGAAAAATTGAGTCCTATTGATTTCACTAGTGAAAGAAACTTGAAAAGTTCTTCCTCCTCTCTCTCTACTTCTACATTATTAGAATTTTTTTGGTCTTTACTCTGCTTTCAGGGGAAAGTCATAGGCTATGAATGAGATTTTCTTTGCTGATGGCTGCACACGGGCTTTGGATCAACCATCAATATGTGTGGTTTGGTTACACATGATAGATCAATTGATTTTTGCTGCTGTTTTTGACCTTGCAGAATTCTAACAACAAGCTCCCAGGAAAAAACTGTTACTGGGGAGCATCATATCTGTATGATAACTGAACAGGGACTTGAAGAATGACATGTCAGATGAGGGCATTCATTTTTAATCAGTTCCTCTTATGGTCGGAATTTTACTTGGTGTTTTCCCCAGACTATCTTGTAAGCATGTCCAATGGAGTCTCACCATGATCATTAGGGTTCTGGAGCACATGATAAATGAGGTGATGCTGGAAGAATTGGCTTTCTTCAAGCTTGAGGAGAAAGTTTGAGGAGTTGGGAAACTTACTTTTGCCTTCAGCCTAATGTGAAGGTAGTAGACTGGGACAAGACACACACAGACTCTTTGAGAAGAACATAATGATAATATGAGAAAGGAAATTCCAATTAGATATAAGGAAAAAATTCTGATGGGAACAGGTTGCCCAGAAAGGCTCAGGAACCTCCATCCTTTGCTGAATGAGGCCCAGGGCATCACCACATAACTGAATCTACTTTGAGTCTGGGGTGGACTAAACGGTTTCCAGATCTTCCTTTCAGTATAAATTGTCCTATGTTGTTAAATTTTCTTCCAATTATAATTATAAATAGCATTTTAATTTTGTTCCCATGGATTTTGATTTCATATTCCATTTCACTGCAAATGCCACCAGTATTTGTGTTTTCCAACCACATTCTTTTACCAAGAGCCCATATTCGTCCTGTGAGCTTTGATGAAGTTCACAAAGTCTGTGCCTTTCCTATTCCTTCCCTTGCCATTGCTCCCAGGGTAAGGCAGCAGTGAGCAGCAGAGCTTCTTACAGATGTATTTGTACAAGGCTCTACCTAAAAGAGATAAAGTGCCAGAACAATCTCACGGTCTTTATGTAGGGAAAAAGAGAATTGTAGAGTATAAGTGTGTATGAAGTGTAATGCTGAGGGGGACAATGTGAACTGCTGTGACCTGTGATACAATGACCTTGTTTGTTTTTAAAATTACTTTTACTGCATTCTGTTATTACATGAAAATCACAGAGAAGTTTACTTTTTCTACTCTCTCATCAATCATATTTCTGTAAGACTTTATAAGAAGCTTTTAAAACTACAAGCATACAATTGATCTCTCTCAATTTTAAAATCAATATAATGTATCAAGATAGGCCTTTTTAAAACACAAGGAAGTGTCTTTAAATGCTATAGAGAATAATTAGTAAATTGTTTGTGCTTGTAATTTACACATGTGACTGAATATAAATGTAAGTACTGACAATTAATCCTTTTTGTATTCCTGGTAGCCTCTGAATTTTATTTCCACTGCCTCATTTACAGACATCAGCTGCATAATTGACAGTGATAATTGTAGTGGAATTTATGCCAGACGTAAGATTTTCTCTGGAGCCTTGGAGTCAATGTTTATAGTTTTTACACAACCTTTGAAATGCGTGAGGGTAATGTGATTTTATGTTTTTGTCCTAGCAACTGCTAGAGGAGCACTGAGTTGTAGTACTACAGCCAGCAGATTATTCTGAGATGTTTTGAACAGCTGCTTTCAAAAAAACCTGGCAATGATAGTGTAGTCCTTCATCTTCTTGACTGCGTAAGTTAGAAGTGCAAATGGAAATGTGTCCTTGGATTACAGCTGTCAAAAATGTGTGCTTTGCTTTTACTAAAGTGTCCAGAAATAGAACTTTTGGCAGCTGTGTTTCCAGATACAAGTTCAGTGTAACGTTTACTATAATGTTTGTTGTTCTTCTGTGGTTTTCCTCATGCTGTGTTCTGGTCCTTGAGTGTTTGGATTTATTTGTGCTACTTGTTTCTCTAAACTGCGACTACTTGAAAGAAAACATTCATGTGTTACCAGAGAAGACTGTTTGCTTGAATGTCTCTCTATTGTGAGAAAGTATTTGCACTATTTTTACTTAAAGAGCTCCCAGACAGGGCAAAATAAAAAGCTGAGTGAAGTCCAGACTGACAGGTTGTGTTAGGCCTGGATGTTGCAGTTTGTTGCCGTGTGAGGAAGTCTAAATGCAATGCCACCAGAGTTTGCAAGACTTTCAAGGGATGGCATTCAGGAAACATTTTATCAAGTTTTTGCACATCCTAACTTAAACTGTAGTTAATGGGTTTTGGTAAATCAAACCCACTGTCTTCTACCTCCTGGGGTTCATTGGCGCCAAGCTTTGTACAAACATAGGCAATTTCTTTTTTCTTTTTCTTTCTTTTCTCTTTTTCTTTTCTATTAAGTGCAAGTAACTTCAACTGTACAATAAATGTATCAAGTAACATAAAATAATAAAATAAAATAAAATAAAATAAAATAAAATAAAATAAAATAAAATAAAATAAAATAAAATAAAATAAAATAAAATCCCCGTGGCATTTTTTACATCATTGTAGTACTGCAAAAGATCACCTATCGCATTGGGTTCAGTTTCTTGCAGGCTCACTAGATTACTTCAACCTCACTTGAAGTTATAACAGTTTGGAAATTGAAGGACTAATATCAAATGTGTATTTTTCATTTCAAGCAGTTTTCTGAAATCCTCTTTGTTTTCAGTGATTTCATGTCTATTTCCTTAGATAGGTTTCTGTTTGATTTAAGATGAAGATGTTCTCAAGATGATTTATCACTACAGATACGTAGGCTGTGTGTAATAGAGCACAACCACTCCCCGAACCTTATACTGTCATGTTTTCATATGCATGTTTTAATTTGAGTGCAGCAATATTCAGGTTGTCACAATTCCACCTGTTGTTAATATGTTGCTCGGTGTTTTGTTGTTGTTTGTTTTTTTTTCTGTGGGTAAGTTATCATTTACGCTGTTATGGTGTCTGATTCCCAAGTAAACATTAGCACACACATATTCACAGAACTGTTGGAAAGCGGAAAGATAAAACCATCCTACTTTATAAAAGTAAAGACAAATGTATAGAAAAAAATGAAACAGTGAAGATCACACAGAAGTCTGTGTCAAAACAAGAGCAAATTTTTTAAGTCCTAGCAGACATCCTAATTTATCCTTAAGGTCCGTCTGTAATGTAATTAATTATAGAAGCAATTCTACAAACCTTAGGTCCAAGAAATCTTCCACTGCCTTGGCCAGGATTCCCTGTGGCTCAGTGTAGAAATATGGATATCTCACGGGTGACTATGAATGCATGGAGGTTGCCACAGGAATGGATTTTGTGTGGCTTATCAGCCTACCTTGTATGATTTTTAATGTCATAAGAATATTAAGGTATAACTATAAAAGTAATTATTTTTTCTGCAACTCAAATATTCTTCCAAAAAGATTTTGAGTTTTAGAGACATAAATAGAGTGAAAAAGAAAGAACGTCATTAGAGACATCCTTTTATGTTCAAAATTGTCTTTGTTTCAAGAAGTTAGTAAACTTCGAGGAATTTATTCAGCTTGTGTGCTAGGATTCATTTCTAGGGAGTTTTGCTTATCATAGTGTATCATTTTCATTCTAGAGGATCTTGATTTGGAGTCAAGCCTTTCTTTGTGTACCCGTTTTGTCCCTGGGTGCTCCATTCAGATTTAAATTTCAATTGAGAAACTCAGTGTTTACTATTAATATTGAACACTATCTCCATAGAATTAATGACTGTCATAGCCTTTCTTTAGAAATCCTAATATTGTTCTGGCATGGATATACAGCATTTTCTTTGGTTATCTAGTACAGAAAGTAGAATTAATGACATGATTTTAATTCATATAAAGTATTTTTCTGTTGAATATGAAATATCTGGCAGGATTGCATGGCAGATCTGAAGCCTTCATAAATAAATTCTTCAGAAATGTAAAATTCTCTTTCAAATCAGCATGCACTGACAGTTTTAGATAGAACTTGAGAAGAGCTATGGCAATATAAGCGGGATAATGGTTTGTCACAAACTCGTAATAGAAACTAGGTGGGAGAATAAGCAACTTTGCAGTGAGTAGGTTGTTTAAAAGATCTTTAAGACTATTTTTGAGAGAATGATGAATCCTGAACCCAGGTCTATCCTGATGTGTAGTATGTGCGCCTGTCCTTGACCCGAAATTTCAGACAAGAAGAGGCACTTTCATTCCATGACAAGAGCTTTCAGTAAGTAGCGGGTAACATTCCAATTCTTCTTTTGGGCAGAAAAAGTTTATAACTTTTGACACAGTCATGGAAATACGTGAAAAACACACGTATTTTGTGTTAAGTCATATTTTATATTGCTGGGCAGACAAGACAGGTTTGAGAATCTTTGAAATTGTCTCTTTTACCTTTTTTTCCAGTTTGGGTGATCTTTAAATGGCATGGATGATTTCAGCACTGATTTTTTTAAATGAAGTTGTATGATAATTCATATAACTTTTCAGACTATTTGCAGTGCAGATAACTCTTCAGATTAAAGTCTACCATGGCTTTCCATTTCACCAGAGCACATCTATTCACAGCACAGTAGGCTGAGGATCTTTTGAAATTGCAGTCTGAGCCAGCATTTGCAGAGTTAAAGCCCTTCACGATGTCAAGGAAAATTTTGTCTGATGTTTGTGGCTACTTCCCAGTGGACCACCTTTTCTGCTGAATTTATTCACCATCTAGTCCATCTATTACTCTTTATTACCAGTCTGTGCAGGCACCAAAGCACTCTGCTCAGGAAAGGTACTATTTTCTTCCCTTTTCTAAAAATGTATTTGAAAATTGCCAGGTTACTTATGTGTCCTCTTGATCTGCGCCACGAAGGAGGCTGTTGAACTGTGGGGAAGCGAGCAGGAGCAGAAACAAATTACTGCTCTCTGAGGCAGCTCTGGCTTTCAAAGTGATCCAGCAGCCTGATTCCATAAGCACCTTCCAGGCCAGCTGAAGGTGGAGCGAGGAAGGAAGTCCATTAAATACAGTCCATTAAATATAATTAAGCAATGTATTTGTTTTCTGATTTTTTCTGCCTTCTTTGTTACTTTATGCTTCTTCATACTGTGGTGTGGAAGTGATCATTGTTAAGATACTAAACACCTACTCGATAATTCTGCTACTCATAATTATTTCTTCAGTATTTTACTCACTCTAAAAATCAGATTTTCTGGCTTACATAAATAAAATTGGGCAAATCCCACTGCTTAAGAACATGTGGATAATTGCAATCTGATTGTTTAAATTTACCTAAAACTATTTTAATGTTTTCAGAGTTCTTAGATGGAACTTTCTTTAAAGAAAATGTTGTAGAGAAAATAGAAAAGCTGGAGATCTACCATGAAAATTAGGAAGGAGAATTTAGCATTTTAGTTATCCTATAGTTAGAAAGTTAGATTGTAAATAAATGGCTTTAGAATGGTTTTTTTGTTGCTTTTAATAGCTTTTAGCCAAATACACCACCCAAACTCCCAAAAAGAACTGCCACCCAAATTTTAATATGTATTAAAGAAGTAATTAATTCAGTTTCTCATTAGGTTTAAAGAACTCTCTGTGTACTCATGATTTATACAAAATACTCTCTGTAAGCTATTCTTATGTATGAGGACAATTCATTTTCTTGGGTAAACATTTAGGTTTGTCTTATAGTATTTAGGAAAAATTATTGGCCTTTCACTCAACTTCCCAGTTTGATACGCATTCTGGTTAGAAACATACAATCAGGTACATTCATGAAACATAGTTATGTAAAAGAACATTAAGTCTTTTAAATTAATGAATTTATTCTGGAGAGTCTGTTTTCAGTCTTCTGAATGTAGTTGAAACTTGAAATATTTAAATGAAATTTTTAATGTTATCCAACAGTTAGCTATCAGACTTCCCTTTAGGTTGTTTTTCCATATTTTTTTGGAATATTTTTTGTTGGGGTTTGTTTACTGGCATTTTTTTTTAAAAAATAATTTCTTAAGTCAGATTGTAATCATACAATCAAAGTTCATGCCCAACCTTCTGCTGTACGAGGTCTCTCCAACATCTCTTGGAGGTCAGTGACTTTGTTTGAATTGTTCTTGTGTGTGTGCACTTAACATTGAAACTGTTGTCTGCAAAAGTTGTTCATTAGGTCAGACAGCTTAGAAAAGTGAACACAGTAACAAAGAAGAAAGCAAAGAAAAAATATACAAATAAAGAAATTTTTACTGTTAATTTATAGAAACAGAATTTTAGAATCCCTTAATGAAATAAATGACATAATAAGTTGTAAAAATCAAAATAGCTTGAGAGAAATAAAATCTCTCAGTGAACTATTTATTACAGAGTGAAAAAATCACCCAGGGGAATGTAGGTAACAGTTCTGAAGTAGTCTCATTTTGAAATAAGTAGTTCATCAGTATAATTCTTGTCAGAGAAATAGCTTCTAAATACTTCATTTTTAGAAAACCTTTACTTTTGTCTGCATCATAATACTGGCTAAGTCCAGCTACCTGTTTGGAATGATTTTAGTTTCCTTTCTTTTTCCCTGCCAAGAGTCACAAGTTCATTTCTGTCTTTGTTCTGATAGGACACAATGTCATTATAAACAACTAGAGCATGATATACATCGTTCATTTTAAGTTTAGGGAGTTTTTTGGGGTTTTTTTAGTCTCAGTTGCAGGCGATTTGGTTGGCTACTTTTGTGTATTGTTAAAGTGTGCTCTAAAAAATTGGTTTTATTTCCCTTGTATTTGTGCATTGTTATGCTGGTCCTCTCAGTAAAGTCAGTATTTTTTCCATTTACTAAGATATTAAAAACTTTCATTATGAGAAAACTAAGTGGGTGAAAGGGGGAACTCCAGTTTGGCCGCACTTAACAGTGATTGAACAACAGTAGTTTCAAGTGAGCTGACGTGATTTTTTAATAGAGACAAATAGAGACATCGTGATGATAAGTTTTTTTTATGCCCTAATTAAAAATACTAGCAGTAGTGTTCTAATGAATGCAAAAGTGGCGCTATTTTGATTTTGTCATTATGTCCATATTTTTTTTTTATTAGTAGAACAAGAAAATACAGAAATACAGATATGTTTAAATGTATTCAACTTCAGTCTTTAAGGTCCATCTGAAAAAGTTATTCATGTTCCTGTCAGTAAGTCCAGAGTATACCTTTTTTTCTCCAACAGGACTGGAGAATGCAAGACTATGAAAATCAGAATTTGTGTGTGAGCTAATCATGCATTGACACAGGTTGTATGTACGTCAGCAGGGAAGTCTAAACTAAAACTAAATGTTAGGTGATAATTACTGGTGTAGAAAACACTGGGAAATGAAACAGGAAGGAAAATACAAGCAGCACCTGTATGTTTACCTGATCATTAATTTCATAGGATGCAAAATATTTACTTTTCCCTATGTTTAAAGCTTCAGAACATAACCACCTGTACAGAACCTGCTAGAGCATGCGCTGTTACTGGAGGAGCACATTCTTGAACGACTTACAAAAATTAAGGTTGATGTTTAACATAAAGCTCCATAGCTTTTAGGACTGTGAGAGGGACCTATATATA